>VDFB02208230.1:0-11435 GCA_007258455.2 Sequoia sempervirens
CCTCAATGACAAGGGATAGAAGAGAAGAATGTGCAATGCCAGGAAACACAACTGAGAAGCCAACCAAAAGTATCATGAGAAACAGCTGCAAAAAAAGAGTAACAGTGCAACAACCAAGATTGTAGGAGAGCTGTAAGTGAATCAAAATATATAACATGCTCCCCCTAAGCTGAAGCTTGGTGAATTAGAGAAGTAACGATTGAGAGATAACTCCCAATCGAAGTCTCAGCTTTTCAAATAACTCTTTTGCTAAGGGCTTAGTAAAAATATCAGCCACCTATTTTTGTGATCCAACAAAATGTAAACATACTTCATTAGCCAGTACCTTTTCTCATAGAAAATGAAAATTGATAACAATATGTTTAGTTTGAGGTGCATACTTGAGTTTTTTGGGAGATATTTATCACACTAGTGTTATCACATAGAATAGAAACAGGTTTAGGATCTTCAATACCCATATCTAAGAGAGTTTGACTCATCCAAAGAACTTGAGTATAGCATGAAGTGGCAGCAATGTATTCTACTTCAGCAGTAGAAAGAGAGACAAATACTTGTTTCTTGATGTGCCATGCCACTAAACAATCACCAAGAAAGAATGCAACACCACCGGTGCTTTTCCTATCATCCAAACAACTAGCCCAGTCAGCATCAGTATAAGCAATCAAAGAGAAATCATTGCTCCTAGGATACCAAAGACCATAATCAAGAGTGCCCTAAATATATTTAAAAATCCTTTTAACAACAGTGACATGTGATTCTTTAGGTGATGCTTGAAACTGTGCAACAGTGCAAACTACCTGCATAATGTTAGGTCTAGAGGTAGTTAAATATAATAGATTGCCAATCATTGATCTATATTAGGTTTGATTTGTATCGGAGAATCATCAACCTTAGTAAGTTTGCATCCAGTAACCATTCGAGTGCTAACTGGATGGCATTCATCCATCTAAAATTTCTTAAGCATCTCTCTAGCATACTTGGTTTGAGAAATAAATATTCCATTCTCACATTGAGAGATTTGAAGACCCAGAAAGAAATTTAATTCTCCCAATAATGACATTTCAAATTCAGATTCCATTAGCTGAGAGAATTTTTTACTCAAAGTAACATTGTTGCAGCCAAAGATAGTGTCATCAAGGTAAATTTCAACAACCAAAATATCAGAACCTTCAATTTTAACATAAATATTGTTGTCTACACCTCCTCTAACAAAACCATTTGAAAGCAAATGACTGTCCAGCCTAGAGTACCAAGCTCTAGGTGCTTGTTTTAAGCCATAGAGGGCCTTTTTTCCAATCCCAGCCAAACATAATCGAGGGCTTGTCCTTTGCAAATAAATCCTTCGAGGTTGTTCAACATAGACCTCTTCATCTAAATAGCCATTTAAAAGGCATTACATTTGATAAGCGGTAAAGTCTTTATAAATAGAATAAGCCAAGAATATTCTGATAGATTCTAATCTAGCAATGGGTCCAAAGGTTTCACCAAAATCAATACCTTCTTGTCGAGCATAGCCTTTGTAGACAAATCTTGCTTTATTGCGAATGACATTACCATTTTCATTCACCTTATTTCTATATATCCATTTGCCTCCAATGACATTCTTGTCATCTGGTCTTGGGACTAACTCCCAAGTCTGATTTTTCTTAATCTAATCAATTTCTTCCTGCATAGCATTAACCCAACATGAATCTGTGAGAGCTTCATAAAAAAATTTAGGCTCAAACTGAGTAACTAAACAAAAAGCTATTTGAGCCTTTTCATCAGATTCAACAGCCTTTCTCCTAGTTTGAACTCCTGCATTTTTATCCCCAATAATCTGATCTTTGGGGTGATATTTAGCTAAAGTTTTCGAAGGAGCTTTTGATACAACCTTTTTAGGACTTGCTTTTTCATTTTTAGGGCTTGCTGATTCAGCAAAAGACTTTGTTGTTTTAGCTTCTTCTGAATTTGATTCAAGTTCAAGCCGTTCTTCCTCATAATCCTGCAAGATGTCAGCATCTAAATGTAATCTTTCATCAAACTTTACATTCACAACTTCAACAATCTTGTTAAGCTTTTTGTTAAGGCATTTATAAGCTTTGCTATGAGTTGAGTATCCCAAAAAGATACACTTATCACTCTTTGATTGAAAGCTCCCAAGGTTATCATCATCTTTCTTGATAAAACACTTACTTCCAAAAAATTCAAAGTGTTTGACAGAAGCAATTTTTCCATACCAAAGTTCATAAGGAGTGTGTTTAGATTTCACCCTAAGCTACACTCTATTCAAAATGTATACAACTGTATGAACAACTTCTTTCCAATACATATCAGACAACTTAGCTTCATCTAGCATGGTTCTAGCCATTTCTTTTACAGTTCTATTCTTACATTCAACTACCCTGTTTTGTTGAGGTGTTTTAGTTGTAGCATACTGTCTTTTAATACCATGTTGTTCATAGTAATCAATAAACTCTTGAGAGGTGAACTCACCTCCTTTGTCTGATCGAAGGCATTTAAGTTTCAGATCAGATTCCTTTTCAACCATTTTTCAGAAAATTTTGAACCTTCCAAAGGCTTCTAATTTGTGCTTAAGAAATGTGACCCATATCATTCTAGTATAATCATCCACAAACAACATAAAGTACCTTTCACCATTAATAGACCTTGTTCTAGTTGGTCCACATAAATCAATATGCACTAGTAGAGGTTTTGATGAAGAATGTTCTTTTGTTTTGAAGCTGATTTTAGTTTGTTTACCGCTTAAACATTCTTTGCACACATAATTTTTTGGCTTGTTAAGGATTGGTAAACCTCTAACATTCTGATTTTTATTGATTCTAACCAGATTTTCAAAGTTTATGTGTCCTAATCTTTTATGCCATAGCCAACTCTCTTCAATTTGGCCCATTAGACACATACCTTGATTATTGTCATTGCTTGATGTGTCGAAGATTTTACACATTTCCTTTTGTCACTCCCGCCGGCTGTAACCTTCCAAGCTTGTTCTTAATCTCACACCCCTATGAATTAAAAAGAACATGATAACCACTATCACAGATTTGACTAACACTTAGAAGATTGTGCTTGAGACCTTCCACATAGTACACATCATAGATAGGAGTGTCTTCATTCAGAAGAAGTGAACCTCTACCTTTAATTTGAATACCAGAGTTATCACCAAACTTAACATATCCACCTACATAATCTTCAAGATTTATAAACTTATCCTTGTCGCCAGTCATATGGTTAGAAAATCCATTGTCCAGGACCAATAAGTCCTTTTTCTGGGAATGAAAAGCAGTTTGAACCAACATAGTTTGCTCAATGTTGTTAATAGTCTTAGGTTTCCAAACCTTTTTAATTTTCTGCCGTTTCAATTGTAGATCAGTTCTGCACTGTTTGACAGAATGTCCCAAAGCATTGCATTTAAACCATCTGATATGTCTAACAAAACCACAGTGTTTCCTAAGACCAAACTTGGGTATTATAGGATTCATAAGCCTGCAAGTGCTCACCTTATGGCCAAATTTGTTGCAGAAAAAACAATAACCATAGAAGAAGGGATTGTATCTGTAAGATGATCTATTACCTTTCAAGGGCTGAACATGATTCTTACCAAAATAGGAGTGATTTGGACTTGAACCCTTGATTTCAGAAGAGGGGTTTTGTTTTTTATTATCAATTGAACATTCACCCTTTTCAAAACCAATACCGGTTTTATCTTTATACAACTTCTACTTGCTGAGCATCTCATTGAGTTTTAAAGTGCTTTCATATTTCTCAATTTCCTTTCTAAGACAAACTACTTCTTGTTTTAGTTTTTGAATTTCTTGATCTTTGTAGCTTGCAGTCTCTTGAAGACAGTCTTCAATTCTTTTAGCTTCTTCAAGCTGAGTTTTCAGAGAGACCATTTCTTGATTTAAGCCATGGGTCACAAATGAGCTATGTATGGAAATGAATTTCTTGGTTAAGAAGATGGAGAAAAAAAGAAGAAAAGAGAATGTATAGGCATGACATTCAAGAGGTAAATATAGAATAGTTCATCACAATGTACAACCTAGTCATGACAATTCACAACCTAGTCATGAAAATGAAGTCTTGACAAAGTAATTTCATTCAAAGGGGTAGATGGGATAAAGAAAGGACTCTCCAATAGTGTCAAAGACATGACATAAGGATATGAAAGATTGAGTAGATAGATATGATTGTCCAAGTTTAAAATGTCTTTAGAACTTGAATAGGAAAAGGCATTTCAAAGGATAGTCATACCCAAATAGCCTATAGGTCTGCAATGAATATAGTGAAGGGCAGTTTTCTCTAAAGAAAGATGACATGGAGACTGGTCTTAATCCATGAACAAGGTCAGTGAAAATCACCAAGTCATAACAATCACATTAAATTGTTGAGGATTCAATGAAAATGGGCAAAGTTTGTAGTGGTAGTGATAGTAAATATTTGTATTGGACTGTGTAAAATGTACCCTTGATTGTGGATTTTTATGGACTATGTAACCTTGAATGTGGTCAATCTCAATGAGTCTTATGGTTTGTGGTTTTCTTTCATGATAGTGTTAGTGATTGTAATTGCTTCTTGATAGTAATTTATGATTATGTATGTTAATGAATGTGAGGTGGAGGTTTTTCACTATCAAGGGCAGTGATACCAATGACTATAATATGCCCTAAGGACTATTATCTAGGGAAATGTACTTGATTAACCAAGAAGAAAACATAGTAGTCCTAAGGGCATATGGAATATGGAAATCCTTTTGGTCAAACTAAAGGATAGTACTTCAAGGGTGAACATATTCTTGTGAAATGTTTTTGTGGAAATGATGCAAGGATGGTGGTTTTCAAGAGGAAAACCATAAATGGTGGTAGAGAAAAGCTAAAAGATAGTCAACATGAGGGTATTAAAAGGATTGTCATGCAGATTCAAAAGATAGTGATAAGTAAAGGATACATGGATGGTGAAATTGAAAGGCACAATTATTAACATTGCACAAGTGATGAATAGTGAATATGACAGAGTTAAGAAGATAGTTTAACAGTAGTCATGGAAGGAGAAAGAGTGTTGTCTGCGGTTTTACTTTACATGCGCGGGTAAGGGACCCTCTTTTCACGGTATCTTTTTGACCTTCCCGTTTTATTGGACTTATCATTTTAGAGATCACGACATGTTGGTCGCCCTGGCGGCTTGACAACTCGCCCGAGGCAGAATGGTGAAGTGAGTTTTAAGCCATCCGGTTTTAAAGCCTGAATCTGCGGGATTTTCAGCTCAGCGGATTTTCCGAGGCCACCAGTTCTTTGTTCGTTCTGCCGGAGTCTCGAGATCAAGTTTCGCGATCTTCGAATTTTCGGTCTAAGCGGTTACCACGGACTACGCTTAAAATCCCGATCTGATCATTTCCAGTTCTGCATTTCCAGCTGCGCATCACGGGATTTTTGGAATTTTGTTTTTAAGCACCGGGTTTTACGGACTTGTCGGGGGTGTCTTATCGCGCATTAATGGCCGAGGTACCTTTCATCAAATGGGTATATGGGAAGATTTAGGGCATATTAATCATCATTCGATTTAGATTTGCTCACTTGCTCTGGTGATTAGAAATTCTCACTTGTGCTTAGGGGGTTGATTTGGATTGCTTGTGTGAATTGATTGGAGTGTTGCTGGTTAAAGTTTTCATTGCTAAGGATGCGTTTGGTTTCTTCCTCGAGCTCGAATTTCATCCGCATTGATCCATGGTAGGTCATCGTTGGCCCCCCTTTTATTTATTTGCTTGATGATTGAGTGCTTCTGCATTGGGTGATGATAATTTTGGGTCGGTCCTTGCTTGATTTTGATTCCGTATTTATAGAGTTGGGTTGGATTCGTTTCTTCAAGAATTTCTATTTCCATGCCCTAGGAGCTTGCATTTATCCATTAGATAACGGGGGCATCCTTTGGACGGGATTCTGGGTTAGATTATTTACCCTCTTAGTGCGAAATCTGCCATATTGTACGAGGTTAGGGTTTTCCTCGGTGTTCGGCCCAGAACTGAGAATTCGTTGTGATTGAGAGATCTTGTCCTGGTATCATGCTGACCCCCCCGTCCTGTGAAGATCCAGGTGCTTTAGGTAAATCCTTAGCTGATATTTTAAACCTTAAAGTTTCCCCTGGTTTTAATGGCAGAGGCCTGGTTATTCAAATTAGGGCATCGTTGTTTTGGCATTGGGATTCATCCTTTGAGAGCTTTTGAGAAGTTGAAATCCTTTGCGTCCTGAGTCTTGTTGATTACTGTCGGTTTTGAGACCATTAGAACTCAGGAAGAGGAGATCCCGTGATCATCTGGCTTTTGGTTCGCGTTTTGTCGTTTATCGGGTTTCCGAGGTCCCCGCAGAATTTCGCCGCTTTCGGATTTTTCCGGTTTGGGCTTATTCCGCGGGCCGGGGTAATTACCCGAACATTTCAAGCTGTCCACGAAAATCCATTCCATCCGGATTTTTCTGGATCATACTGCCTGGCTTTGTCCTTTTTGATGTTTCGATGATAGGACTAATGAAATGATTGTTAAATGCTTATTTCTTGTTGCCAGTGAGTGAATTCCATGATTATCTTTTGATCTTTCATCTGTACTAATGATCCATTTGACTAATGATGCTTTGGTGGCAGGAATCCGTCTGGGTTGGATTTCTCTGAAATTCCGCCCCGACTGGATTTTCTGGATTGCGATATTTTTCCGGACTGCTTTATTTTTCCGGATCTTCAAAGGATTTGCAGTTGTGATGAATTTTAATGGTTTTATATGATCTTATGCTAACCTTTGGTCAGATTATGCCTAATGATTGAGTACTAATGATGTCTTTTGTGGGTGCAGGCCGAACCAAGCAAGGCTACTACCAGAAAATCTAAGGGCGGCTCGGAGGGGTCATCCATCTCTGAGGCAGAACGGTTACGATTAGATATGAAGAGTCAGCTTCCCGAGAGCAAGGTATCTTCTATGTGGGCCGAAGTATCTGATACCAATGTGGGAGCCTAGAGGTATGAAGAATTTAAGCAAAGGACGACGGAGAAGGACCTGTCAGCCCTGAGGCAAGGAATGATGAAATCCAGACTAGTACATGTGGCAGGCTTCCCTTCGGCAATTCAATGCTATGAGTTGATTCTTGAGTGTGCCAGGAAATATGATTTTGATACACAAAGGGTGGTTAGTACCGAGGGAAGAGTTCTGGCGAATTTCAGCCATGTTTCCATTGCACAAGCTTTCAGCATGCCTGATCTACCCTCAGTGAGTGCTCTGAGTATAGACACTGCCAGAACATATTATGAGAATGAACCCATCAAGGCTCAACAAATGATCAACTCATGGTTAGAGAAGCCAAAGTCCCACCATTCTAAGTTTCCCAAGTAGTTGCACAGGGTTAAGTTCAGGTCAGATGTATATGATGCTATCACCCTTTTGAGCAGGGTGGCAGGATTGAAAAGTGCAGGAGTGTTGGAGAGTTGGATGGTCCATGTGATCACCAAAATTGGACAAGGGACCAATTATCACTGGGCAGGGCTTATCAGTGCAGAAATTGACAAGCAATTGAGGAGTGTCCTAGAGACAAAGAAGTTCACTATGTCCTCATATGTAATGTATGTGTTGGCCATCTCTTACCCATACAAGGGTCTAAATTCGAGAGGGACACTTGGATAGGATATCATCTACGAGGTCTATCCAGAATTGCATCTTGGGCATAAAGACTACAGAAGGGCTAACGATGCATTCACAATGCATATCACCCAGATGCTACAGAATGATGAACACATGAGGCTGTTGGATGGGACCAAGGGATTGATAAAGAACTATGGAGCTTGGTTCATCAAATTCCCCACCTTCACCTACCTCAGAATTGATGGATGCCCGGTTGCTCCATACAGGTTGCCTCGGTATCCCACTGATCACCTTGTTTTGTTGGAGGTTGTGAGGCAAATTTGTGAATTTGATGTTGTGGTAAAGATAGAGAAGCACAAGACAGGCTTTGGTGGGGACTTCCCTCTTGGAATTCGTGTGGCGGAAATGTGCCCTTCTATCCAATCAGCCCACACTACAGGAGAGGAATTGGTAGCGTGTGGTTTCTCTTTCCATTCCAAAAGGATGAACTTTGACATAACAGGAGAAGCGCAGAAGAAAGCTACTAGGGAGTACAGGCATAAGGATGACCTGGAAGATTATTGGGTCAATATCAAAGATGACCTTGAGGCCAAAAAGAAGAGATATTCCAGACTCCCTGTGGAGGCAGTCAGACAATACAATGTCAAGTTGATTCCAGATCAACTGGAAGATGATGGAAACTTGGTACAGGACCACGCCTATGAGGCTGTAAAGGACAAGCCAGTCGAGGATATCAACTGGAATGAGGATGAGGTCATAGAATTAGAGGACCTAATGGCCCCTGTCATGAGGTTTACTTCTTCTTGGTTGAAACACAAAATTTGGCAGTTAGAGAGTGAGAAGTTAGATTGTACCTTCAACTTGATGGGAGACCTTAATCCCATGTTGACTTCAGAGGAATCCGGGGAAGATGACCCCAAAGGGAAAGCTGTAAAGACCTCACCATTTAAGATAAAGGTCAGAGATCCCAAGGAAGGTGAGCCCGAAGCAAAAAGGAAACTGAAAGGAAAGAGAAGATGGAAGACTTTGACGATTAGCAAGTCCTCTGATGAGGAGGAAATGGAAAAAGTAGAAGAGGAGGATGTTCCTCCACCACCAAAGAAGACAAGAACAACTCGAACTGCAAAGAAGAAGGGTCAGGGTGCTTCGGGTGATGAGCCTCCAATTGTTGATGTGGAGAGTTCAGGAGGGGAGAAAGCAAAAGTTTACACAAGGAGATCCAGGACTCCCTCCCCAAAGGACACTGTGCCAAAGGCAGATCCTCCGCCAAAAGTACCAACCGTAGAACCATCCAAGCCTGTTTCTCCTCCACCAAGTGCACATGAAGAGGAAATTCTGGAGGAACATGAAACTAGTGGGGAGGCGGAGCCCTTTCAGGAAGGGACACTCTTTGGTGAGGCAGCGGAGCTTGAAGCAGAAGAGGTTGAGAAGCATCCTTCCCCTTTGGTGATGTATGAGGATTCTCCAGAGAATGGCAGGGGTGATGGATCCCCTGAGCAGAAAGAAGATACTCCTGTTAAAACCCCATCACCAGTGCAACCAGAGGCGGAGCTTGATGAAGGCGATCAAGGTGAACAGCTTCCTGGGAAGGAGGATGATAAGGTAGCTATAGAGGAAGAAGAGAAGGTGATAGAGCAATTGGAAGGAATCAAAACTGAAGAAATCCGGGTGGAGCCTGCAGCCCCGGACTGGCTGGAAAAGGAACTTGCAAGAAAGAAGCAAGTGGTTGTCGAGGAAACTCCCTTAGATTGGGATGAAATGTTGTCCAAGATTGGAAAAGGGAAGAAGAAGAAGGTAGCCAAAGTGGTTTCAAGGGTGGAAAGGGATGAAATGAATAACAGGGTTATCCATATTGCCACCCCTGCTGTAGAAAAAATGAGAGAGGAAGTCACCGGTCAGGACTACCATGTTCAGACTATCAACCTCGGGCCGGCCTCCATGGAGCAAGATATAGAGGAGTATGAAGGGTCTAGTGCTGTAATCATTGGTAGATTGAGGAAAGAGACCCAAACCAAGCATGAACTGAAGAAAGAAAATGAAAGACTAAGAAAATGCTTGGAGGAGGTGATGAAACCCTTGCAGTCCCTCCATCCTTCTTCATCTGCCACTCCTGGATTTCTGCCCAAGGAAACCATCTTCGAAATTGAGAAATTGAAAGCCTCGGCTCAAGCTGCCATAGATTGGCTGATGAGTGTGCAAACGAAGGGAGATGATGCCATTAGGGACATTCTTTCAGTTGGAAAAGATGCAGTCAGGGCTAGAGAATTATTAGAGCATGTACTGTCCCAGGATAAAGAGGACATGGATCTCTTGCTGCAGAAATCAAGGGTTATCTTGGAGCATGGCAGAGAACAACTAGCTAAGGATGGCATCCTTCCTTCTTCCAGATTGGATGAACCTTGGGAATGGTTCGAAGCTCTGCAGATTAGGCAGAAGGTCATAAAGAAGATCCAGAAGCGGAAGAAATCAATTGATGGGGATCTCACTGCAGTATATGATGGATGCATTGCCTTCTTTGAGGTAATGACTAGTAGGAGGAAGATAGCTCCGAAATATCTAAATCTAGAACAGTTGAAGGAGTGGTGGCATGAAGTTTATGCCCCTGATGCGGAAAGTGTTGTAACAGGCCACTAGTTGGATGATGCAGCTACCTACTTGGCGGTAATGGATAGATATCTGGCTAGCAGGGAAGATTGGAACAAGATTGTTGAGCAGTCCAAGGAAGAAATTGACTCTATTAAATGTCGGCTCAAGGTTTTTCCTTTGCCACTTGTCACCGAGTTGGATGGAATATTTTTGAGGGTCCAAAGGTCATCAGTTCAGAGGAAGGATAAAGGAAGTAGCAATTAATGCTCATTTCGAGATTTGTGCTTCCCTATTATCATAGGGCATGCATTGGACCGGACTTCATTGGGGACTGTGTCAAGGCCGACCTTGATGGTGAAGGGAATTTAATGTGTGCCTTTGTTTAATTTTTCTTCCTTGGCCGACCTGTTTTGGCAGTTTTTTGTAAAAATGTTTGGCTGGGCCGACATATCTTGGGACTTGCTATTAAAGGCATTCTTGCCTCATTGTAAAGGGTTAGACATTAGCTAGAAGACATTAGAAATTAAAGAGCAAGAGCTAGAGTATTTTGTAATAGGAGTAGTGTTTGATTTCTTGAAGCAAGTACTATATCAGAACAGTTGAATTGTTGCAGCATTTTGGTGATTAATACAATTGAAGACATTGTGGTTTTCCTGGTGAAATCTCTTGTGTTATTTCATCTTGCATGGTTCCTTTGTTCTATCTTTCAAATTGCTTGAAGATTTAGGGTTTAGTATTTAGAAATAAATAAGAGTTTCAGTTGGATGCATTATGTTTATGAATTTCATAGTTGGAATGTTTGTATCCATCTACGGTCTATACTACATTAACTATTTGATTGTAGTAGTGGAAAAGTCAACCTAGACCATATATTCAATGTGCTTAAGAAGTTCAATTGGCAGGTGAATGTCTATGATTTGAAAATCGTATTCCTCAAAAGATTACTTGCCGGATTCTTGTAGATTGCATTGTGGGTTGATCAGAGGCGGTTATTTGAGATAAATCCATTCAAATATCTGTCATTTACATTGTTCATTCTAGGAGTAGTTTTAAGATTCTATCATATCCTTGCACCCTTATCTTGCTATTTATTTATCATTTGGTTAGATTTAGGATTAAAGATCATCATATTGCAAGATCGATATAAAGTAAGAAGATCACAGTTTGCTTGTAGTAAGGTCCGTTAGTGATTACCCGGCATTTCACATTTTATCACGAGTTGTTTATGCAT
>VDFB02208231.1:0-10798 GCA_007258455.2 Sequoia sempervirens
TTGCATCAAATTCTTCAAAATTGTAGCTACCCTTCAGATCTGGAAAAAATAGAAACTTCTTCAAACCCTTGTAGATCTAACCTCTGGAGTCCAAATCAAGCCAAATAAAAGGAAACTCTAACTTTTTTGACAACCCTAAATCCAATGGAAGACTTTGTTTTGGTCTAGGATGTACTGAATGATAACTCAAGGAAATAAATCTCTTAAAAGAAGGAGAGGGGATTACAGGTCTAGAGCTCTGACACCATGTTGAAGTTGGGAAACCAACTCCATAACTCCCAAAGATCACCTGCAATCAAACATCTAGCACAAAAAGAGACAATAGCAAGGCTATGGAGGCCAAGATCTATAGATCCAAAAAATAATGAATCATAATGAATGTGTATCTTAATGATTTTACAATAAATAATCTATAATGCCCCACTAAGGGACCCAGTGGATTAACACAAAAGACCTCAAACATCAAGCCAATATTTTTTTTTAAGAAACTAAAGTGACACTAACTAATGCAACTCAACAAAATAACATGGATAACATCATTACATTAATATCATATCATAATCACATTATGACCTAAAAGTAACATTAATCGTAGCCCACTTACACACCTATCCACCATGGTCCCATAACGTCGCTACTATGACACATCTACACTAACTAAACCAACAGAAAGGTATGATACACTAAGAACACATCCAACCAATTCCTTGAATGTAAATTAAATCTCATACAACAAATTACATATGATAACATGTAACTTAATTATAATTAATCCTCATCTAACACTATGCTAATATGAACCTAATCCTAGACAACACCAAGAAATAGGTACATAAAGATATATCACATCTACTGCTAAATTAAGCTCATATGCATCATAAATATATCATTCCTATGTTAACCTTTCCATCACATAATAAACAACAATAAATATATATATATTCAAGATTACATCACTTCATTTACTTTTCCTTTACAAGAATGCTACAACGTACAAGATTCATTCATCTGAGAGGTACATATATATAAGATCTATATTGGACACAATTTTCTTAGAAATATCATCAGCACCATAAAACTAGCTCTGGAATGAAGTGGAAGGAAAGACTCTCCATGTTGCACACGAACCGAACCACCTAAAACCCAATGGATGGTTGGAAAATACCACCCTACCACGTGGAACTTGAGGCCCACTCCCTCCATGCTAGGAGACAACACTAGGCCCCACACACAAGCAAGCAATAGAAACAACAAGTAGCTGACACTAAACATCCAAAGGGGACTACCTAAAACAAGAATCAACTAAAAATCACAAAGACTTTCAGATACTTCTAGAGGCCCTACACATAACACAAACTAATAGGAAACCCAAAAGCTTATCATTATAGCACAACATATATAATGAAACACATTACATCATTTGCATAATCTTATAACATGAAAACCAACTTTTAATTTCTCTTTCATAGCAGTTCATAATCAAGACCAACAATGCATATCCTTGGTACAATTGATCCTTACACAGAATAGAAGACCCAACACATAATTTCACAAATAGGAAGGGATTATCAACATACATATAGTAACACATTCAAGTACAAATGATACAACACAATACAAATCAAAGGATAGAGCTATGTCCTCCTATACAACCTTTAGAACTGAACTAATTTCCTCTTCACAACAGTCAAGTCTGTCAGCCATAAAACAATCAAATCAACTCTAAATCCAAATCCGTAAAAAATCCATTTCAAATTTGACCCTCGAATAATCAATTACATGGTAAGAATTGACTAAAAACTACTCAAAAATTTACAAAATGCAAAACAACAAACAACTCCCTTAAAAACCCTCTTTTTGACATATCCGGTTATAGTCAAACATCAAAATGAGAAAACCCAACATATGGCAGAATTTCATAACTTGAAAGAAACACTTCAAAACATTCAAATAACATATTCTATAACATCCATATATATCTCTATAAATTTAAAACACAAATTATAAATTAAGTACATAACCTACCTCAAAACATGAAAAATTTGAATGCAAGATGTTGAAAATTGAAGAAGCTTTCCAAACCCAAATCTCTAATCCAAAGCACAATCAAAAATCAGAATTCTACACAATCTAGCAGAAAACCCATTTCCCTCAAATCATAATTAAATTCCAAATCACTCTCCTCCAAACTTCGATTCAAAACCACTCAGAATTTCCCAAAAACCTTTAAAAATTCCTTCAAAACCATGTAAAATCTCTCCCTTTTCTCTCCATTCTCAAAACCCCCCAAAAATCTCTTCAAAATCCTCTAAATTTCATGCACAAAAAAATGAAAGTCCAATTTCCCAAATTTTTTCCATAAATAAAACTAATTAAATTAAAAGAAAGTAACTTTCTTTCTTTTTCCCCAAAAGATTCTTCTTTTCCAAAATAAAACAAGGAAATAAAATCCTCTCATAAAATAAAATATTAAAATATTAAATTAAAGCACCTATCCTCATCCCACTAATGAAATAATTAAAATAAAATAAATAATCAAATTAACTCACACAATTAACTCATTTGTTTAGGGTTTCCCACCAAATAAATTCAAAACATTATAAAAGATAAAAGAACCTCCTTAAAAATAGCCACTCCACCAAAATAGTAAATCAAAACACAAATATAACATATGCTTGCATATTAATATTTAATAAATAACATTAGATATGTTAATGTTATAACCCTTATTTTCGTAAAACATAATACACATATAATCATAATAATGTAATAACCAGTATTCATCCACGCAAGAATAACCATGCTTAGTATATATATACATATATATAACCATAATAACCTGTTACCTCAACATTAATAGCAATTATAATACTTCTTGATCAACCCAATATCTAGCTTCTCACATAAAAAGAGACCTCGCATCCGAGCATAAACCAGAATGATCACAATAGTGATAAGCACGACTTACAAGGACTTGGCACCATTTTAGGCCTCCATATAAAGCTAGACATTAGAGTCACACAATCACATAACCCAAAGAAAACATTCACACAAGTGCAACACTCCAACCATAGCGTATAGGAGATCGGACATTGTCCCATGACAACCCAGAAAGGTGGTCACACACTGAATCAATTGTCCCTAATTGAGGATAATGGTTAGGGTTAAGGTATACTTGGGCCTAGATGTTATCTCCTCAACCACCATTGGGATTAGAAGCACGCTCAGACCTACTAATTCAGGTGAAGATATAGCCTAGTACATGTTCACTCAAACATACAAGTTAAAGCACATGTGTATAATAGTCATAGTACTAGGAAAGGAACTCTAACAATCGTATCTCATTCCTATATGTCCCCCATACATCCAATGGTACGAGTTCTCCCTTTCCACCTATACTAACAACATACTACTGCATCACTTAACTATCCAAATAAATCTATGCATAGCAATAATAACATGACAATATACATCATACTCACTAAAGCACTAACAAAAGCTCATGTCCCATCTGTAATCCCAATGCTTGAACACAAGTCAATACATCTCCATGAGAATAAAGATAATCACAATCAAAATCATAATGACATGTCAACACAATAATAATATATTAGAATCAAGTGAAACCCCAAAAGGTAACCAAAGCACTCCCATCACATCAATATGTCCATAGCATGCATCCTAGTAATGGTCATGTCTAAACACACACTGATAAACATATCCTTAAACATATATAATAATTCATCTTAACCTTCACACATAGTCCATAAATTCATAATATATAACATCAATTGCTTAACATCATTAGCACGTACCTTTAAATATCCCTATTATTTTACCTTCATCTCCAAGTTCCAAAGCTAGACTACCTACACATCCATGGTGAGAATGGAGGGGCACTACAAAATCCTTATAAAAGGATAATAAACCTAGAAACCCTAGGTGAGGATAAAACAATATCATGACATGTGTCCTCATCCTATGGCATGATATACATTAAAATAACATGACCTAAGTAAGCTTAAGTAATTAGAGTAAAAAGGGACCTAATAATTAAGTAAATAATTAATTTGGAAATACCTTTTACTCTAATAGTGAAAAGGTGGTCAACACTATCTAAAGAAGGGTAAAGTGTTTATTAAGATACAAATAGGTTATACTAGGATTTATTTGTCATGTTTGTGGGAAGAAATAACTTTATAAATCATGAGCTTCATTACTTTTGAGATCCACTTCCAAGTATTATATAACACCATTTCTCCTCTTAAACCATTTTAGGCATAACAATAAGGACATTTCCCTTTATTTCTCCTTTTTCATTAGATTACTTGGTGTTAGAAGCTAAAATAGTCAATGGGTACTCTCCCCTACACTAATATTTAATATTTTTATTAATTAATTATAGCATGTTTCAGAACTCTAATCCTTCCATTTTAGAGCACACTCCTTAGATCTTATATATTTTTCCCTCCACCCATCTTATGTTGAAAGAATGAAGAAGGAGCCCCTTAATGTGTTGTCATTGATGTCAACATTAATTGTTGATATTTACATTGATCTGGTGAACAAAGTTGATTCGGTAATGGAGATACCTTGATTTGGTATTTTGGTCTGCACACTCTCATATGATAAGATCTAATTATGTGGTGATAGTATGTTGTTCCTAACAATAATTTACATATGTGTTTAAAATTTTAGTTGGTTTGGATGTATAATATATAGGTGACAGTAGTTCGGTATACAATTTTTGGCTATGTAAAATGCAAGTGGGTATGTGTAAACCGTTCTACGTTCCTCTAGTGGTAAGAATAAGATTTTTCAATTTTGGGAGATTTCTTACATGTGTCAACATATTGTATATTCCAGATGGTGCATGATTATGTGGTCAGATTGATCATTGGTGTTGATCAATTAGCATATTTTTTTATTAGGTCTATTTCTTGGCCAACCTAATGCTTGGTGTGTGTTGTGGTGATTAAGTATGTAATGTAGATGTTAGTGAGATCTATTTTAGGTCCATTCTGACCTAAATCGATTATTGTACATTTTGGTTTAAGCACAAAGGTTTTTTTATTCAAGTGTGGAGCCGACAAAGAAATTTTGATTTAATCTAGGGCTACATCTAATTAGGCCAACCTAATTGATGTATGCAGATGAATTGGATATATATGTAAGACATTTTTGAGGTTGTAGGAGAGATGAAATGTGAATATATGAATTGTGTATGTGTATGATCCAAACAACAAAAAATATATTGTGAATATTGAGTGGCTATAAAGAAGAGAAGTGTTTTGTATTTTGTATTTGATAAAGTGCATGAAGTCATTATATTGAGCTTCAAAGGATCTGAATTCAACACAAGGAAGGTGCATTTTGTATCAGTTCACATATTGGATTTGTGGCCATTCTATCTTCTATCTTTTTTTTTGTGGTTGTGATCCCTATTAGATAGTGTGTCCTAGCATTGAGCCTTTTTATAATATCTTATAACTAGTTATAATATATTGTGAGCTAATCCTCATAGTGATTTTTCCCTTTTTAGTTTTTCCACGTAAAAATACTAGTTTTCATGTGTTAAGTGATCTTATGATTGTTTCATGCTTTCATTCATTATTGCTATTGGATGTGTTTTGTTAATTAGATGGATTATGATCAAATGGTTTAATGGAATATTGATTCACCCCCCCTCTTAGTATTCTAGGTGTTCAACAACCTACCCAAAAAGGAAAGCATCTTTCCCTACTCCCTCCTTGGTTTCACCTCCCCTTTTTATCCTACTTCACTATTGTCTAAGAGGCCCCTTAGCTCTTATGATTTAAAGGAATAGGAGAAAACTTCAAACTTGGGATAAAATATAAATTTTTTGGGGTTGAATCCCTTAGGGTTAAGTATTTGATGTGGGGAGGGATTTGTAGGGTGATACCCCTAAAATAAAAATGTAGGAAGATAAGTAAATTAATGTGGTACCCAAATCTTGGAGGTTGATGGTCTCTATCTAGGGTCAAATTATTTGGAGGATAGATATCACTACCCATCCTCATCTCTAAAGATTCATTTTTTCATATATTCCCCAACTAATAAAATAAATTAATTGCACAAGGAAATTGAAATGAATCACAAGGTGTTGAAGTGGTTCTTTGTGGATATTAACATAAATAGGATTCAAAGATCCCTGTTGTATGATTGGAAACCTAAGGAGGAGCTTCTCACTTTGAAAGAGTATTTGGTCAAAAATAATTTGAAGCTTAATAGGATGAAGGTTGAAATTATGGAAACAAAAGTAAACATTTAGAAAATTGTGAAATTTAGCAAGGCCAATATCACCAATTTATTCAACAACATAAAATATTTACATGATAAGATCTAAAATATTAATTAATAATTCTAAAATAGATTGAGTGAATGTACAAGGAAATGCAAGGGTAAGGATGCTAACACCTTGACAATAAAATCCACTATAAACCATCTTTAAGCCTTACAAGATGAGTATGTGGCTATCATACCTTTCAAAATATTTGATGTTGTGTCCTTTCTATTTTTTTTGTTTTTAGTTTTATATGGCTTTTATTTCTAGTTGTACTTGAGATTATGCTCTATTGAAATTATTAATTTAAGTTATACTTATGCTATGGTTTTCAAAAAGCTTCCTTGAATGATTTTTGTTAACTTGGTTGTAGAAGGTTTAGGACCTTTTCAAAATTACCATCCTTACCTTTTATTAAAAAATAGGACTCTACAACCAATACCAAGGAAATGGAAACAATAATTGAAATAAATAAAGAGAATGAAACAAAAAAAATAGTGAAGGTTTCAATTCTCAAAGAAAATAACTTCCTAGTATATTATAGATAATATAGTAAAAATATTAAATGAGTAACTTCTTGAAATTAAGAATGATAATAAAAGATTATCAAAGATAAAAAATGATGAGAAAGAACTAATTTTTTTATTATTATAGAATATTAAGTTGAATTGGATTCTCTTTCTAAAATTCTAGCAATGCAAAACAACAAACATTAATAAGAAGGATAGAATAAAAAAATTAAATAAATGGTTATAATGTTGGAGAAGAAAATAAATAAAAATTACTCTACAATTTGACTAATACTTTAATATTTATTTGTTAGAGTGGAGGCCCTTTCAAAATCTTCATTTTTTATCATTAATAAAAAATAAAAATAAAAATTTATACAATATTATTACTCTTAATCTAACTATTAGGAAAGAGATAACACAAATATAATATAATAATCCAAACAAATGAAAACACAAAAATAAATACTATGAAACATAAAACATAAATATTAAGACTTGTAATAATATAAAATATTAAGAACAGGTCATTATGCTAAAAGTAAAAATAATAAAAAAGGAGAAAAAGGTAAATAAATTAAAGGTAGGGAGAAAACTAAAATATTAAAAAGTACTACAAGAAGATTGAATTAAATTGTAGGAGAACGAGTGAAAAGAGAGACAATAAGAGGCATGCTAACCAAATAATATTTTTAAGAGACCACTTGAAAATATAGGAAAATCTATCGAGGGGAACCAACCAAGAATAAAAGGGTTTTAAGGTTCCAATATGCTAGACCAAGAAAAGACATGAGCAGAAAAATGTAATAGACCATGACACTATGCCAAGGATATAAAGGAAGTGTGAGGTTAAGAATAGAGAAATGGAAGATGATGATAGGTCAAGAGAGGGGGGAAATGAGGTAGGAGGAGAACCCTTGAGAGAGAGGAAAGAAGAGGGAGGGATATCACAATAGAGGAGAGGAATAGTTCTAAATATAATTCAATAAAGGTGGCTAAGGAGAACTCATGCTTGTTATCAATGATTGACTTATCATGGGAATTTATTTGTAATGTTAAATTTTTTTATAAACACAAATCTATCTAGGAATTAATGCCTATCACAAAATTAGAATTACAGAATATAAATATTTAATATATTGGAGCATATTTTAAAAAGGTAAATTACAATTATATTGAGCTCTTAAATCCATAAATTGAGATGATATGGCCCAAAGGAAAAAAAATAACTTTGAATCACTCTCGATCGAGAGGTGGGTTAACTTAGTGTAACAAAGACAAACATAACCTTGAATAAATAGTGGTGACACATAACTACTATTAATCAAGGATTATGAGGTAGTGGTGGTACATGTGTACCCCAAGTCAATATGGATACATGCCATTATTAACTACATAGATGATAATATTTATAAATTCATATATTAGAAGTAAACTAGGATGTCCTAAGAAATAAAAGACCTATTAGTTTGTAGATAATGCCATTATAGTTTAACCAATTACATTTCTATTCATGGTCACTTGGCTTAGTAACAAGTCCATGGAGATAGGGTAGTAGATCTCACTCAAGTTAGTAATTATGTGTCCCTTATTTCTATGATGAAGATTTTCCTTTGTCTAGGTAAATAATAAAATGGTAAAAAGAGGTTCCAAAAAAGCATGTTTGTAGCCCCCTAAAATGGAATTTTGTCTTAGTTCATCACTTTTACCAAATTAAAATTCTAATTTGTCCTATGTTTCCTTAGGTATGCCTAAATATTATAAGAAAGAGTAGATGTTTTGACATAGCTACACATTAAAATCCAAAATATTGATAACATTTGCTAAGAAATTTACTTTTATTTTCTTCTTCTATAGGTTCAATTTTAGTTCCATGTGCAATATTATGAAATTCTCTAGACCTTAGTAGCATATAAAATTGTCATTTCTAGGAAAATCAGTTATATCATGTGAAACGTGTCATAGTTGATAGATTCATAATGTTAATTAGAAAGACAAGTTTCAAGTGAATGGAAAAATATAATCACATAATGAAACCTTCATTATTAGATCATATAAAAATTACCCCCCTCAAATAAAATATCCATTAATTCATGTTTGCAATGCATGATTGCATAAACTCCATACTTTCTCAAATAAGTAGTAGATGATATTTTATACTTAGCTCAAAGAAAATTCTATTTAGATATACTATGAAGTACCAAAGAATATATTTCAAAACATGCACAAGTGACATCGTATGTAGAAAAAAATACATCATATAGAAGCATGAATAAATAGCTTTATAGGAATGCATGAATAAATAACTTTCTAGTTATTATAAGAATTCAAACATGAACACTTTATCATCAATGCATGTTTACAATGTATGATTTTATAACCCCCTCGTCTTCTCCAACAGTTTATATTTAGTACAATTAAAAAAAGCCAAAAAAAAGGTATTTAAAATTATGCACAAATGGAATAATATATAGAAATAAATTACATCATATAATGATGAAAACATATCTTTCCAATTCTTATAAGATTTCTAAAATGGATAACTAGGTTAAAAAAAAAAGACATTTTTTTATAAAAGTGCTTAAAGGTGAAAATATTCATAAGATTCCTAACATTTAAAGATATAGATCCAAATACTTATCAAATCCCATACCATATGTATAATAGGACAAAAAAGAGGGAGAGGTCAATGGAATATTTGAAGGAAAATCATTAACCTCAAATTAAGACATACTCCACTAAACTTTCTCCTAAAAATTAGCGCTCACTTTACAAATGAATTAAATTAGAAAACTCCAAAAGTGGATGGATCTTACTTTACAAAATAAATTTACAAACAAAGGATAACACATTGAAAATGGTATATTATTATTTTTTAAATATAGCCTTAGTTTATGTCCACAAATGGTTCTTTGATTTGATAGATAAGAAAGAATTTAACATGAGGTACATGGAGGAAATGAAAATGTTATCGTGGTCATAGATGATGAAAGTATTTAAAGGAAGTTGAGTTGATTAAAGTTTCTATGGATTTAATATGTACTAGTAGGTACTATTAAAAAGGAAAGCGCATATACCTAAAATCATTTAGGTCTATTAACTAAAATATTGGTAGTCAAATTAGCATGTAGAATAAGTCATGTGAAATTATTATGCGGATTCTATGTATCATATATTAATTATGTAAAAGTACAAGGTTGAGATTGAAATTTTGCTTCAAAATTGCATATTGTACATTATCTATAAATAGTAAAGAAGATTTATAGTCAAAATTTACTTCTCAAACAATTTGAACGCACATAGTGTCAAAAATATCTTAAAGTGTTCTGAAAAAAGAAATAATTTAAACAAAGATAAAATAAATATTTATTCTCATTGAAAAGCTTCTATGTGTTAAATTTATACAAGACAACAATTGATACTAGATTTAATTTGATTATTTTAGACATAATGGTGAGCTTATACTAGCTCCATCATTCATAAAATATCTCATAAACTTATGTCTGCATGCTTCCATTACTCAAAATGGGGACTAGCCCTATAACGTCATAGCTTTGATAAAATATTAAAACTTATCATAAACAATAATTATAACAAAGACCTAATGCTTATAAACTAATTAAAATATATAATTATAAAATAAAGATATTCAATATTTAATATAGAGGATCATATTTACAAAAACTAAATTATAGGTAAGAGTTCAATTCCTAGTCACTCTCAATAAAGAGATGAGTTAACTTTAAAATATAACTAAAATAAAAGTGGCCTTGAGTAAATAGAGGTGACATCTAATTACCAAAAATCAAGTACTCATAAGACAATGGTATACCTCAATTCAAGGTGATCATGTCATTATTAGCTCTCTAGGTGAGGATAATGACATATTCCAATATCCTATGCAAACATAATAAATAGATACAATATTACACTTAGGATAAACACTATCCTGGGAAGTATAATATATACACCAATATTAAAATGT
>VDFB02208232.1:0-28929 GCA_007258455.2 Sequoia sempervirens
AAATATAACACTAGAAATAATTTGCAACCCAGTCAACCAACCCCAACAACCTTACCTTTTCCTAATCCCATCTTACCTGGTCCTCCTCGTTCTCCTTCGCATAGTGGGAAGGGGTATGATCTTGTTGAACAACTTAAGAATACACCTGCTAAGATATCATTATGAAACCTTATTCAAGCTTCCCCTCACTATTATCACATGATTCAAAATTCCTTGCAACAAGTTCATATCCCTTCTAATGTGCAACCAAATGACATAGCTTCCATGATCCAAGGAATAAACATTGACATTGTTTTCCACCAAAGTGAACTCCCCCCTTTTGAAGTGCAAAAACAAAATGTTGCTTTCATAATAATATCTCAATACAAAAGAATAGGGACAAAGAGAACCCTTTTTGACAATGGCACAACCCTTAATGTGTGTTCTGTAAATATTTTGGATAGGTTGTATGTGGATAAATAAAAAATTCAACTTGATTTCTTGTCTATCCATGGATTTAACAATGTAGGAAAAAAATGACTTGGTGTGATCACTTTGCCTATTACAGTTGGGAAGGCTTATGTCAATTTGACTTAGGATCTTGGATCTTGGGGGCTTGACTACTTCCTTGATCTTTGTTATCCTAGACCATTCACATTGGTACGATTGGACCCCTCTTGAATGTCTACTTTAGTGTGAGTTTGAAACAAGTTCATCATCTCACTAAAGTGGGGACTAAATGTGGACACTAAAAAGAATCCCTTTTACTTGCTTGATTTTGGAATAACTAATGATAAATTGGACTTAATGATGCCTTGATTTAGTGTTGTGAGGTTTTTTTCACATCCATATTAGGTCTTGGGCCCTTGAAAACTAAATAAAATGCATTCATTGATGTCTTGTAAAGTTGTTGTAAAGTGTTGTAAGTGGCTTTCACACTTTTCTAGACTTTTATTAAGTATTTAAGTCTAATGGACCTATTTTTCCCCTAATTCAATGTTATAAAATGTATTTAATTTTATTCTCACATTAGTCTAGAAGGATTGTAAATTAAACATAATTTTAATCTATTTTTTTAATGTGTTTTACACATTCACATTGGATGTTGTGCCTTTGTAGGCTGTGGACCTCATTTTACTATTGTAAAGTGTATTTAATCACACTTTAACATTGAAATGTGTGTCCCTAGCCCTAATTTCCCTTTATATCATCATTAATAGGCCCCTATGACCCCATATTGTGCATCCTAAGGCTTATTTTGATCAAAGACGGGCCGATAAAATCAATATAAAAACTAAAATTCTTCACTCCCTAACATCCCAGCTAGAAAAAGAGCCCCTATGGGGCCCATTTTCCACTTTGGGTGAATGAGTCCCATCCAAGTGGGACTAAGTCACCTAGAGTGGTGAATTAGTCCCATTTGGGCTATTTTTGAGGTTTGAGTGGGAAAAATTGGGATTTAAGTTTAATTTTCTTCCATGTCGGTCTTGGGGATCAAATTAATGGGCATTTTAGGTGGATTTCCTAAACAAGATTTTAAACCCTAATTCATTATTCATTAATAATTCATTCATCATTCATCCATCATTCAACATCCATCTCAATTCAAGCAAGCTAGGGTTTTAGTATTTTAAGTCATCAAGATAGTCTTCTAAGGCATTCAAGGGCAGATTCTTCATCCATTGTTCCAGAAATTCAAGATCGATCATCATGGAAATTTTCTAAATCCTTCATTTCATGTTCATGCTTCCTCTTATTTCTTCATTTGGTTTAATTACCTAAAAGGGGTTTGACCAAGGTAAACCCATATTCCCTAACATTCAACATCTTTCTTTCTTTCTTTCTTTCTTTCTTTATTTCTTTCTTCCCAGATCTAGGTATATTGAAATCTTGGAGATCATTGAAGAATAGGTTTCAAACTTGTTGAATACATTTCCTTGTTGGATAGGTCACAATATTCACAAAAAGTCACTTATAGTGCCAAAAATTAGGGGTTTGGATTCGAATACCTGGAGTGGAAGTGGACTAAGTCACCATCAATGGTGTATGAGTCCCACTGCCAAGCCTAAAAAAGTGTTTTTGCAGTTTTGAGCACCCTTTTGTTTGAAACCTATTCCGACAAAATTTCCTCGAAACATGTCTAAGTTGCCTAGCTTGGCGTATGAGTCCCAGTGGGCTTCAACAGTGATTTCTGCAGGATTCTAGAGTTCCTCTCCATGAATTTATAGTTTCTAGGTGCACCTCTTCAATCTCATTATTTTTTGTTACAATTTGTTTGCATTTTTAGTTCATTATGCATATCACATTGTGTTTTCAAACATCTTGCATTTCCTTAGTTTTGCATCAATATTTTATCTTCTTTATCAATTTCCAACCTTAGGAAAAATCTTCTTTGACATATTTCAATATTTATTGCATTGGAATCTCATGAAATTGTTCTTGAGTGTGAACTTTAGAAAATCGGATTCCTCTTCCTTCATTCCCCTTTTAGGTGTGGATAAGGGAAGTTGTGACTCCATTTTCTTTGTTCAAAATTTTGTTTCAATCGAGCAATATTCTTTGTTAGTGTTATTCGTATATTATCTCCATCAAATTAGTACCAAAGTTGTACACTCTTCCTTGTACTGTCAAAAAAATTAATCTCTTTTAGGTGAAAGAAAAATTTCATGTTGTCTCTATAAACGACTTGAGTGACCTTTTCATCAATGTATTTATACATTCCCTAGCCCTATATTTTTTTTTCAACACCACAAGAGAATCTTTCTACACTACCCTAAAAAAATATATTATTGATTAAACATCATCAAATTAATTCTGAAAAGTCCCCTAACTATTAAAATTTCCTCATTTTACTAGACCCTAAATACTCATGCCAAACTTTGTTGAGTGTTAAAAGGCTTGTATGAGGTATAGGGTGCCCTAGACTAGTTACTTTGCTCAAAAAATTTAATTTCCTATGTTTGTTGGTCTTTAATTTAGGCCTTGGTGGTAATTTAATCATAAAAATTCAAATTTAATTTAATCACTCGAAAGATAAAATTTATTCTAAATTCCACTATATAAACATGAATTATCACATGAGAAAAAGTGGAAATAAGATGGCAATTATATTCTACAAAAATATATTCAAATTTAAAGGTTTTTAAGAGAATTTTTACATTTAATCAAGTTCCTAGAATCATTGGAGTTTGATACCAATAGAAGAGTATGATGGAATCTAGGTTTTGGAGATTTTTTTGTCCATTTTCAACAAACTAATGACCTTTTTTTAGAGTTTTCTCTTCTTCAAGATTCAACCTACTTGCTACCCTAAGAAAGATATTATTGCATTTTAGATTTTCCTAAGGGAATTTTAATTTATCTTCGGATGATCTCAATGTTATCATTTAGGAATTTTTATCTAACACACTTGAGTAGGGCTTTTAGCTTTTTCAGGTCATTATAGCCTTAGATGCACTTAAGGTTAAGAGCACACACATTTTATCATTCATATGATTGACTATTTCTGGAGGTAGAAATACCAAAATGGGGGTTTGATTGAAGAAAACTTATATATAGCCACTTCTTTCCTCTCCCTTTTTAAAATACTTTAGTAGGTTTAGATCTAAAGATAGATATTTCAAAGTAAGATTATAGATGTCAGAGAAGAGGTTATAGATCTATAAATTCATATCTGAGAAAATAAGAAGATAGTCTAGGGAATCCTTGTGCTCTAGACTAGCAATACTAGACTCAACTATACATATTAGGTGTGCAATACTCTATCCTTCCCAGATCTACTTTCAAATTTTGGTTTTTCAATTTTGTTAGTAAAGAAAATTTGTATTTTCATATTTGGTCTTGTAGTCTAATGTAGTAGCACCCAAGTGAACTAGTGATCAAGATCAATAAAAAAATGTGTCAATTTTATTCATGGTTATAGTTTTATTTTTAGTTTCTAGCGCTGGAGTGGAACAAGAAGTAGTACCTATGGAAGAGGAATAAGCAACAATAGAGGAGTTAGGGAGATGGGATGTGAAAGAAAAGAGGTGTTCAACACAACCAAGAAGAAGTAAGGGGGTCGTGTGTCATGTGAGGTGTGATTAGGCATATACCAGGAAGGGCTTGAGGCTTCCAAGTGAAGACAAGGACAAAGTGAAAAGAGAAAAGCTAGATAAACATTGAGAATATATGCAATATATTAGAGATTGATAGAGGGGGGTCATTCTTGAAGTGAATGGGCATAAAAAATAGAGGAAAATGGTCACACAAAATAGAGAGAATAAAACTCTATTAAAATACTATCATTGTGGACTAGCATTCCTTCTGCCCTTCCTTCCCAATTAATTTTTTGAATGTTTTTCATCCCTACTCCCTCGCTAGTTCCCTCCAACCCATCTCCTCTCCACCTGGTTGCAACTTAGTCCTTGACCTCAGCTCTATTGTTGCTTCTAAGTCTTTTGAGGAGGGGGTTACGACTAGGAGTCTTGTTGTGGGGTTTCAGGGGGGATTTCATGATGAGAAGTTGTGTGGAATAGAAATGTTGGGGAGGGATCTGTGCATCCTCTGAGGTGTGCAATTTTTTCTCCTAGGGTTTCTCTTGGCCAAGAAGTTTTAGATTGCATAGATTTTATTCCAAGACTACCCTTATCTACAAGTTCTATCATTTGTGGTCTTCCCTTCCTAACCTACACCTCTAGATCTCCAAAAATTAGTCTCCTATTGTGGAAGGTATATAATGAATATTTACCCCTCTATTAGAGGATTTTTGTAGTTGGTTTTTGTTCTTCTAAAGATAGACAAGTAGTCTTAGATCAGGGTTTGTGGGAATGGGATTCTCACCCTCTATCCATGTAGCCTTGGGTCCATTCCTTCAACCCTTTGAAGGAACCTATTAATGTTACGCCATTTTTAGTGATATTACCATGTCTTTCCTTATATTTCTCGTGTCCTACTTTTGAGGGCATCAATAATGCTCTTGGTAGGTTCTTAAAAGTGGATCTTGCCTCCAATAATTTTACTCATGCCTCCTTTGCTTGAATTTTTGTGGAGGTACATTTGTCTAAGGATTTACTTGGTGAGGTGGTGCTTCAAGTTAATGGTTGGTCTTGATCTCATCTTGTGGATTACAAATGTATTCTCTTTCACTACAGATGCTCCATTTCGACTAGAAACTTGGCTCATGATTTCCCTATTGGCTCTTGTCTTGTTTCTTCCTCCATTGGGTGGAAGAATTCTCTATAGGAAAATCTAACCATATAAATTGATGTGGATTCTTCTTCAAAAAATGAGGTTTCTAGGCCTCCTTTTGCTTCTACTCAGACTAATAATAATGTTGTTGATCATGTTGTTTCTTCGGTGGTTTCTATTGTACCTCAAAACAAGGTTGTTTGATCTTCTATGTGTGTTGCCTCCCCTGAGGCCCCTGTATTTACTTTGGATCCTATTGTTGTTGATGTTATTTCTCTCATGGCTTCGACTGCATTGATTCTGAACAATGTTGTCCGATTTGTTGTGTGTGTTTCCTCACTTGAGGCCCCTCCTAGTAAAACTATTTATATCCCTCATTCTTCTCTATTAACAAGCCTTTGGAGGCAAAGTTGTTGGTTTCAAGCTTTGGAGCTTGAACTATTTCTCTCTAGTTGTTTTGCTATTGTTGTTCTTGTCGATGTCTTTTACTCATTGTTGTGTTTGGCTAGTCTATTTTGTTGGGATATTCTTCTTGGTTGTAAGCTTTTTAAGGACCATGGTCCTTCCCTGCTTATCTAATCAAAAGAGAAAATGGAGTGAATTCTAGAGAGAATAAATATGCCCTAAAAGCAAAGATAAGTATGAAGGGGTGTAGAAGAGTAAGAAAAAACTGTTTCAAGTTATGTGAGCTACAATTGCAAGGAGGATATTGTGTAGTAAGGAGTAAAATTGGATGGAGTAATAAGGAGATAATATAGATATTGAAATAATGGAAGAAAATATAGATTGAAGAGGATGCAAGACCGGAGAAATCGATTAAACAATAAATTTTTTTTTAAAAATGTAGGAAGCGATCGAAACACCCAATGTTCAAAAATGATTTTTCTGAGATTTCATCTTGATTTTTAGTATGGTATTATGGGTGGATAGATTTTTATCCATCTATATTCTTCTATATGAAGTTGAGAACTTAAAATCTACAAGTTTTTATAGCAATTGGACGATGTTTGCATATTCAAAATTAATTTTAAAAATTATTTTTTCAACAATTCTTTATACACTTCTATGTATGGTTAATGAATTGCAATTCAAAAATTTATGGTTTTGTTCGCTTTCCTATGGTTTTTTTTCTAGTTGAATAGATAAGAGATTGGTGAGGTGGATGGGAAGATCAACACTCCAATTTAGGGTCTTGATCTTCAAATTATATTATAGTCAAATCAATTCAATAAATTCTAGGGATTTTTTTACTGGCAACTCTTCACCAATTGGAAAATAATTGAAATCGGGGCCTCTAGACATGGTGAATAAGCTAAAAAGGAGACTGAATCGCCAAATTTTTACAAAAAACAAATTCTTCTCAATTAATTTTCCTATGCATTATTTTTCAAACTAATAAATCAAATTGATTTGTCATGTAAATGATGCGTCATTTGAACTAATTCACCAGTAGGTTATACTGTAATTACAAATATTAATTATATTCACCAATAATATTATATTCCTACCATTAATTTTGGGGAAATATCGCCACTAATAATAAATTACCATTTAATTTTAGGGATATTTTAGCCTTGAATAGGGCCTTTATTTATTGCCATCGATTAGCTTTTTAATTGGATGGTTGTAAGTTGATTTTGTGACCTATATGCACGTGTCTTTTAAAAGGCTTGTTGAGGCCCATAATTTTTTTTGGGCCACATGATTAGATTTAATCATGTGGCCCAAAAAAAAATTCAGCCCTCAATAAGCCTTTTAAAAGCCATGTCCATATAGGTCACAACATCAACCTACAACCATCCAATTAAAAAGATAATCAATGAGAACAATTTCACTTTTCATTTAGTTTTATTTTTAAACTGAGATTCTAAAAAAATACTTAATTCGTGTGTGCTCCAATGCAGTTTTGATAGTGAATTTTTGCTTGGTGGCGAGGGGCTTTGCCCCTAGAACCCGTCTGTATCATGATAGAAGTGCATCCCCAGACCCCGTGAGGGGGCGATGCCCCCTTGAACCCCACAAGGGGCTTTGCCCCCTTCATCCCCGCAAGAGGCACTACCCCTTGACCCCGTCGATGGTTGTCGTCCCCGAGCCCCTACTTCAATATTACAAAAAACAAAAAAAATATGGGGGAACTGTGCCAATCAACTATGCAATTTTTTTAAAGGAGAGATTCACCATTGTAATTAATAGTTTTAGTGATTATTCACTAGGATTCGCCACTATGATCATTACTTTTACCAATTATTCATTAAGATTTGCTAGGATTTTACAATTTTTTTAATAATGTGCATAGATTTGCCAGGAAAATTAATAATTTTCTTTTTAAAAAAGGAAAGATTCGCTAGGAAAATTATAGCACTTAGCCAAGATTTGCCAAGGTTTTATAAATTTTTTTGGGGGGTTCCTTAAAATTATCACTGATAAATTCACATAAATTTCAATCAGTTTCTAAGACATTAAAGAATTAGGTCCAAGATTTATTGACTCACGTTTTAGATTGCAAGTCAAACTCACACCCTACGGATTTGAATTTTAGTGTTTATTGAAAAATGATTGATTTTAGTTATCTAACCATTATACCTAAGATCGCTTTTACAACAAAACATCCCTATAGTGTGGATTTTATACCATCATTAAGATGGGGGCAAAAGCAAGTCCAAATGTTGTGATTGCAGTATCGGTTACCTTTATTTTCCAAGATTCACAAACTAGAATTACCAAAACAAGTGAACACACAGAATGAATGAAAACAAGTTCATTTCGCATGGTCTATAAACAAAATCTACTAAATTCTGGTATATTACCAGTATTAAGAGGGCAGAACTTTAGGATATAAAGAGCTTCGTGGACGTCACAAACTAGTGGTGACTGGCATACTCTAACAAGGTATGTATAGACTTATTTGGCTTAAGGTTCTTCAAGAAAATTTAATGTTTTTCGTTAGAGGCGTCTCTCTAAAAATATCCTAATAGTGGGATCTGTTGGTATATGATGCATTGGATTTTTTTTATACTAATTTGTTAGAATGATATTGTTACTATTTTGCTCTTAGAGCAGATAGATTCTTTCACGCTAAATAACCAGATGGTAACAGCCTAAAAATCAACAATTGGAATCTGTAATATTCCTTTACTCATAAACTTGCTACTTGTCAAATATAATAATGGGTATTGAGAGATTTCAAATAAATAGGGGCCTCACAACGACCGTCCAACAACACAGTATCTTTCAGTTATTGTCTTGGACAACACATGGATTCCACATTCATGTTTTAGAATTCTAATACACTTTTTAATAACTGATTATAGTATATACTTGCACAGCTTATTTGCTCTTTTATAATTCCATTACGTGTTAAAACTAGCTGTGCTTTATCGCTATAGACAGATGGAAAGGACAAATGTTGCTGTACATCTTCCTCTGTCGTTGAGAAAATTATAAACAAAAAGAATTATAAATACCAAAATAGCAGCTACATACAAAATATGAGTATTTATCATATGTAATTTACTATAGTTTTTTAGCTGGATTGCACAGTTCCATAATAGTTTATTAGAGTTTTTGTACTCAATTGCTCAGTTCCTTAGGAAACCAAAAGAATGTCATCGATGTTAATTTTATATGAATTATATATATAAAGTGATCCTAGCCAGCCTCAATTTCCAAGTTTAGAATCCAGATATTCTTAGAATGTACACTATATGATAAAACTTGCAAAAATATAATAATGTCATGGCGGATATGAATTGAATAAGGCCTTTTACAAACATAAACAGCGCTGTAACTCCAATTAGCTTCCTATTCTGTAATAGAGTTGCCTAAAGGGACGGTTTATATGCACTCAAAGCTCTTTGTATTTAATATGCTATTTATTACCGACAACACATTCGTCCCATTGTCCCCTATTAGAATCTTGAATTGATTTTGGGAAACTGAATATACCATCTACTGTCCCTTACATTTGGTGTTCTATAATGCATATTTTGAGTTGCGACTCTAATTTCGTTTCTTGTGTTTTTGTGCGAATGCGGCAGAAGCTGTTGAATACTTTGAATACTAATGTTCGATATATTTACATAACAAAAGACGCTAGTAATCTCGAAATTGTAACCAGGTACTCTTTTGATGCGAGAGACTCTCACAAGCCCTTTTACTTAATATTATACAAGTACCTTCACATTTTATGGCTAAGTATTTCAACTGGAACATTTAGAATTATATTGATGTCCATAAACAAAGTAATCTGTTACTCTCTATACTCATGTTAGATTAGTCAAATGATAAGTTTTGATTTAATTATATCCTCTATGAAAATACTGCAATCCTTCTAAAAATGTCTAGCATTTATACAATCAAATAGCTTATTTTGTTTATGTGTATATAATGTTTTGAGATTGATATAAAATATTTAATTTTTTTATTAATTGAGAGTAAGAAATGTATTGATAATTTTTTGGCAAATAAAAATCATATATAAAAAGATTAGAAATGCGTATATAATACTACAACAAGATTAGGAGTCTCTAATAGAGGTGCTCTTAGATTTATGTGCCCCTAGATAGAAATATATCCATAGTTTATTCATATCATGCACAACTAAGTGTTTTTAGTGTGTTTTTATTTCTACTTTACTTGGCATGTGAGAATCACAAGTCCTAGATATGCTTCTATATAGAATATTGATCATATCGAGAACCACATTTGGAGATAGTCAATTTCTTTGATAGTGGTTAAGTCTTATTGTTAATATACAAATATCATAATCACATGAAGAAGATTTGCAAATTATAATACAACTAGGATTCAAATGAGATTGAGAATTATATATGTACTTGATAAACACTATATATATGTACACAATTTCTAATAATTGAAAAATCCCTAATGAATAGGATGATACTAATAAATGAAAGTTTTACACAAACTACTTAAAGTATTATTGCATGTGCCAATAGAGTAACTCTAAAATTTATTGGAGACATCGGTGAGAAGTAATGTCAAAAATTGTCACTTGTGTCAATTTCACACTAGGTTTTTCTCCCCTCTATGATCTTGGACCTAATTATACATTAATTACTTATTTTATAAACATTCTTATGAAATAAAACATGGTAAATCAAACTATACATTATTTTTTTCCTCCAAGCACTTTTAGACCTGAGAAGAGGTGGATGTAGTTTAGAGCACACTACACATTAGATCACCTAATTTGAATATGTTGATGTTGATAATTTATTCTTTGAATTTCCAATTTCAATTGTTGATTGTTGACATTTGAATTTTGGTAAATTAGAATAATTTCATATAAATACAAGGCATTTTCAACATTTTAAGCATTAAGGAGAAAAACTATTGAGCAAGAATACTTCAAAAATCATTTCAAGAGTAGTCAAGTGAAAAATAATCAAGATTATTATAAAATTTCATTATTCAAGAATCATGTCATGTGTTATGTAATTTTTCTTCATGTTTTGTATGTATTTTATTTGTGAGCATTAACACCTTTTGGAATTCAAATCAATTCAAGTCAAGCAACAATGGATACTTGAAGGTGATGAGTGTGACTTAAACTTATCAAGGAGATTAGACCTGAGTAGTAAGTTGTAGTAATTTGTCAATTCATTACTTGTTTACCATTATCCTCTATCTTACCAAGGGTAAGCTCTCTTTTATTCAAAATTTTCTATTATATACATAGAAATACCAACACAATGTTTTACATAGGAAAGCCACTATATGGCATAACCTTTCCCCTATTTTCATGTGTACAGGTTACAAATATGAAGTGAATTGGAGGATTTAAGGCTATTTGTGGGTGCTGTCATAATAGTGGTTTACAATTCCTGAGAGGAACAAATTTTAGCTGAAATCACATATTTTTAGAAAATATAATGATTTAAGCCTTAAAAAGTTCCATTTTAAGGATTCCAATTGAAGAGGGTTTGATCAAATCACCTTAGATCAAACCCCTTTGGATAGAACTCGCTAGTTTTAAACCATACCTATAAATCGTCCTCCTTTACACCTATCAAAATGCTTTGATAAAAAAATCACTTTTGATTTAGATTTTGGGGATCAAATGAATTCATTTAAAATTTATTTCAAATGACTGGTATTCCTCAGAACAAGCTATCCAATGAATATAATTTTAATATGTTTTGGTTTTGTTATGTATTTGTTTTTAAGTTTTATTAAACATATGTTTTTCATCGAAAATGAATTTCTTTGTTCTTCACATGTGGAAAAATAGAAGATTATCAAAAAAAAAATTTGAAAAATATGAGTGCACCAGATATTGAAGTCCTTGATCCAACAAAAAAATTAAATTAAATTTTGACATATACAAAAAGTTACATTATACAATGCTATGAATTGTAATTTGTTTGACTTTGAAACTTGATTAAGGAAAAAAATATTCAATAAAAACTATCTAACCAAGTGGAAGCACTAGATATCGAGGTGTGCGCACTTTTAAAATGTTATTTTCTGAAAAAAATCTATTTTCATGGGAGATGGAAAAGAAGTGCAATTTGATTCCAAAAATTTTGAAAAACATATTTTTACAATCTACAGACAAAATTTGATGAGACTCTAGTTTTCACCACCTTCAAATTCCTCACAGTTTAGCCGCTATAGGTGCCCGAATGTGAAGATTTAGTTAAAAATAATAATTTCAGTGTCCAGTTTGGCCAAAAATTGTAAACCACTATTATGGGATCACCCTTGTCCATTCATGCACTTCAACCCTACAAGTTTTCAAGTCATGGAAACTAGATTTTCTCTTTAGTAGATGAAGTTCTGATTGTGAGCCTAGAAGGAGAGAATCTATAGCATTGTGACATTGGGCTTGCACTTTCAGATCTTGAAAAGAAGGACGATAGTCTAAGGTGTACTATTTCCCAAATAAGCTAAATCAAGCTTAGGTTTTAATCCTAGTTTCTTTTGTGTCTAATTTCCTCATTTTGGACTCTATTTTTATCTAGTTGCATTCAATTTATTAGAAAACATAACAAACTACTCTATTTTCATAGTTTACATAGTCAATTCATTGCATCATTCAAAATCAATCAATTAATGAGAGGTGGTATTTAGCTTCCTTTCTCCAATGCCCTAACATCCGGTTTGAATTTCTCTAAAATAGAAGCTCTTCATCACAAGGGAAAGATAGTTCATCATTTTCACATTCTTTCAAATCCATTTCTTCAATGAATTAGTCATTTTGATCTAGTATATCATCTTAGAAATCTTGTGAGTCACTCTCTATATTATAATTAAAAATTACATGCCCTACTTCATTATAATAGTAAAATTTGACTTTTCCTTTTGGATGAACATTCTTTGCTTTGTAATTGTACTTTTTTTGTACATTTAATACTTATTCTAATTTTGAGTATTCATTTTGGTTAAGTACAGTATAAATTACTCCTTCAAGCCGAAAATTTTAATTTTCTTAAAGTAAACACCATACTATACATACTATTAAGCATAATATTAAAGAATATTACCTTAACATCATCATCCTTTAATTTCTCATTAATTTCAACACTGGTTTAGTAAGGAGTGAAACATACTTATATGATCTACAATTTTTCTACCTTTATCCATCTCCAATTTGTATAATCTTTGCTTCAATTTCTTCTTCACACTTTCTACTTTAGATCTAAAAATGTTGTTTAGTGAAGGGTGATATTTTGGAATAGGAATATTTTCGCAGGATTTAAAAATTACACAAATAAATGAATGCTAGAATATTCCAACATAGATCAAAGGTGTAGAGTTATGAAATGTATAATGATGGTAAAATTGTAATTGACTAGTTCCATAGGAAGTCTAATTTTTTGAAAAGTATATATAATTGAAGTCTAGAGATAGATAATATGATGAAGATTCAAGAATAAAAAAATTAAATAAAGGGTCATATTTTCCTTCATCTAGAAACATGGAATTACTAATTTGTATACCTGTTGCTTTCCTTGTACCAATTAAGGGTATTTTATATTTATTCTAGCTCACTTGTAGTAACTAATGTGTATTTATACAACAAATGTATAGCATTTTAAAGTGATATTTTGACACTTTTTGATTGTGTTGAGTTGCATTCTATTTTCATATGGATGTGTTAAAATTGCAATTTTAAAGAATCATGCCCATTTTCAATACCACAATTAATATTGATTGCTAGGAACTCTTAATAAACTACACAAGTTTTAAATCATTGGTCATGTTATATTAAAATTTTAATATGTCGCCATCCTCTCATAACTTGTAGGATATCAGTTCCCCTTATGCAATTTTTATTTTTGTATGCACCATATTGTTTGAGGTTATTCCATGGTGTTACTATGGAATGAAATACCCAATGTAGGTAAACCCTACTTTTATAGGTAGATTTATCTTGTACATTTTATAGTACTCATCATTTTTTTTTCTCTTTTATTTTAATCAATTAGGAGGTTGTCATTATGAATCCACTACTATTAAAAAACTACTATAAAGCACTTAAGTTTCCTAACACCTTAACTAAATGAGTTGTGGCTAGATGGCTAATAGAGTTCAATTGTATATGAATCTTTTTTTTAGTTATATAGTCTTGTCCATGGTTTTAAAATGGATTTCACATACCTTTAATTCTTTTGTTATAATTATTTTATGGTTCCATTTAGATTTTTATTGATTATAATTTGATTTGTTATAATGGTTGTGTAATGAATTTTTACAGTGATTAAGGAAAATTTAGAAGGTTACATAGTTAATTGAGTGGAACCATTCAATTTTCGAATCAACATATTTCCTAAATGGTTGTGATCCTAAACTTACAAAATCAACCCATGTCAAACTAATTATGCAATTCATATACTTGGCATAAACTAATAGCTATAAAAAAACTTTTTCAGATTGATGGAGAAAGGGAATGGGATAAGATGATTTAGAGACTTGATAAAGAGTTGGTGAGTTGCTCCTCATATGGATATTTATAAACTTCTTTTGTCAACATTTATAAATGTGAAACATTATCCAACCTTTGAAATATAAACCCTAAATTTTAGACCCATTGCATGCTCAAAACATTGTCTCAAACTCGCTAACAACATGTTTTATTTTTCTTATTACAAAGATAAAAATTTACATTAATGTTGACAACTTGTAAAGAAAGCATGCTTTCAAGTGGGAAAAACCCAACCTTGTGCCTACAATCCATTTATACTTAGAAAAATAAGTATGTTATTTCATGATTGCTTAATTCTAGTAACATGCTAAACTCAAACAAAATATAAGACTATCAAAACTGAAGCTGCTGACCCACACTCTAGTATACACAAACATTGAAGCTGGAAACATTTGCATCAAGCTCATTGGCACGAGTTTAACTAGCTACTACCAGTGAACAATATGCAAACTCAAAACTACCAGTGTGCTTTATTGGAGAACTAACAGAAAAAACAAAAGCTACTATTATAATTGGAATTTCTCTGCAAAAAACATAGAACTAAGCCAATATAGAGAAATAAGAATGATAGAAGAGAGCTTGATCACTTTTTCTGCTTAATTCCATGTGAACAATAAAGTATCTATGAGTAAGTCTATTACATAATCGTGACCAAATGATAAGTTTTTACTGGAATCTGGCTTTGGTATCGATGCCATAAAGAAAAAGAAAAATAAGATTCAGTAATTCAGCAAAATATTAATTGTCAACTTGTTCAAATATCTCCTGGCAAAACAGTGCTTTGTTGCAGCTTTGCAATTGTTAAACTAACATTGTACTCAAAGTATACAGCAGGAATGCAGTTATCGGGCTTTCCGAAAAAGAGATAAATTAAAAATTCCGAATCCGGAATAGAAAACTATAAATAATGTTTCCCGCTGTCCAGAGTTTTGAGTCATGATAAGAACCAGTTTGTTCGAACATGCAACTGAATAGTATAATAGCAAATAGTAGGAATACTACATACTAAATTGAACTTCAATAGGACAGAGTGAGATGCATGTGTTGTCATTAAAAAATAACAAAAACAGAATAAGAAACAATTTGCAATTGCACGACCGTACGTTCATTTCATGACGGTCGTGACCTAAACTGTATATTCAAAGAATCTAAATATTCGAATGTTAGAATATTAAGTCGATGAGAATCTTAAAATATATTATAAAATATCATTCTTTTATTCATATAGAAATGTGTAATTTTATATTAACAGTTAAATATATTTGTATGTGGAAAAATAAATTTGAGCATGATTATTAATTGCTTTTGCAAACAAGTCATGTCTTGTAATTAAGATATGGATTCCTTATTGTAGAATTGAGATATATTGACTACAATAAATCAATGGTATGTTGGATTTTGATTTTTTTTGGGTTTTCTATATAAAACTTAAGAGCTTATAGCAAATGTTTTGGCTTCTGGATTGTTAGACAAATATTGGAAGACTGTTATATACACAAAGGTCAAAAAGTTATTATTTCAATTTGATGTGTGATACATATTCTCTAGCACCACAGAATTTGTACAATTGATTCAATACATATGTACAAATGTCACAGTAATAAAGAGGACAACTATTGGTACATTTGAAATTTTATAGTGGACTTTTAATTAGCATGTATCAATAAAGGTTATTGGAACATGGATAAATTCAATTAATTATTATCTCTAATAAAAAGATATTTTAAAATATATAATGTTTAATGTTGAATAAAAACATTAAAATAGATATATACGCTTATTAAGATTTAGAAATATATTACTTTTAAAAAAAAATTGAATATTGAAAATGAATTAGTTCCTGAAATTCATTTAAGAGACAAAACTGATATAATTATGTCTTTCAAATATTTGAACATATTATAAAAGACCTAAACAAAAAAACATAATGCCATCCTCAGTGATTGAATTCAAACAAATTAAATTAGAACCCTTAAACATATATACTTTCAATAATATTTTATTTGATTTTAAAATTTACCTTTATATTTTTTTTATTACTTTTAAATATATAATTCCAAATTTTCCATTGATAAATATATCTAACTACGTTGCGTCTTATTTTTGGTTCCTGGTATGACGTAGTTTTTTAAATTCAAAATATGATTTACCTGCTCTTGTATATGTAGTATTGTTACCATAGGGTCATACTGTTAGTATTTGCTGTGATAAGCGATTTATAGTGTTGTATTCCATTTACAATTCATGATGACTTCGTAGGAGGACGGAACCTTTATATTATAATGAAGTTTCGAGGGATGGGGCCCAATAGAACTCCATCTTCTGTTAGTTCAAAAAAAAAAGCCCATGGCATGTGCTATTGCCGGCGCCTTTACAAAGAATTTTATGCCCAAAAAGTCTATATATACCACGCCAGAGGATAGGGAAATACAACTACTTAGGCTACTTTAGCTATTTCTCTCATCCCTCTGCTGTCTTTGCCATCGTTGCTAAAATACCCGAGCTGAGTTTCTGCTTTAAATTTTTAAAATGAAAGCTGGTCTTGCTTTCATTGTTTCTGTGTCCTTCCTTTCCTGGGTTACTTTAGTTTGTGAAGCTCGGCCGATTTGGATACCGAATACAGAAATACTAATGACCTCACCAGCTCCCGCTCCCATCATTTATGCGGTCTCCACTGGTAATCAGAGAGAGGCAGCAAGCTATAAGGATGGCTATGCTGGGCCTCTTATAAGCAAGAAGAAAAAGTATGATGGTTACCCAACAAATGATGATGAAGGTGCTGCAGCACCAGAAAGGATGAATCATCAACAAGGTCATAGTCCTGGAGTGGGACACAGCGATCCTTACTCCCTCTGCTGTTGAACAGCCAAATAGAAGAATGTGATTACAAATTCATATTAAAAATTTCTCACTGCCTTCTCCGTTCGTAGGTGATCTTTATTTAGAGTATAATACTTTGTACATGGAAATATCGTGTGGGGATGTTCTAGCCATAATTAATGCAAGTAACGAGTCATGCTATGTAATGTTTGTTGGAATTTATTTCTTCGTTAGAATGTGAAAGTATGAAGCGAAATACGAATATAATGTTCTTTCCGTCCTTCCGATGAATGATATTTCCTTCTTTTATACAGTTTTTATATTGCAACTTCCTTTAAACCGAAGGCATTCATTATCTCGTTTTATTTTACTTCCATTTCAGAAAGCTTGTAGTGTAAAACTTCAGGACGAAGCATCAAAGTGGTTTAGATTAGATTGGCTCTGACGTGTGTATCAAAGTGGAGGTTATCCTGAAATCTGGAAGCCATCATGAGTAATATCACCTAACTGTCATCACATACAGGAAGTTTTTAAATTAGTATTCTATCTAATGTTTTTTATTGAAAAAATATAATATTTCTTGTTTTTCATTTATAACATATAATATTTATTTCATATAATATTTCTTTTCTTTCATATAGCATTTAATAACAAGTACTCAGATTTTATTTGTGAACACGTTCATATTATATTTTTAATTGAGAAATAATTTTTATCATTGAATTGATCTAAATAAGAAGATGCAAATAGAATTTTAGCATTTTTTATTTCCTTCCAATAAGAGTAGTTCATTCATGTACACTTATATAATGATAAAATGAGTTTATGAAATATTTGTTAAGATTTCACCAAATAAACCATCCTTATACGGTAAGGATAATTTAAGTCTATATAAGTAAATAACTTCTTGTTCTTTAAAGACGAGGAATAATTTGACATCATTTGAGATAATTAAATAATTTTAAATAATGACAAAAGATGATTGAAAGCATATTTATAAGTCTAATCAGTGATTAATTTATAAGAAATGAACTATATTATAGATTAGGTTAATATATATAAAATTTAATAATGCAATATGATAGTTAAAATAAATAAATGGTACGAATTTTTCACAGTCTATAAAATTGTTAAAATTGTACAGCAAGTTTTTAGATTCAAGCTAATCAATAAGTATACACAGTTTAATTCAAAAACTTGCTCTACAAAATAAATAGAATTTTCCATATATAATTTTTTTGTTTTTTTTAAAACTGTCTAATTGAAACAGCATATTGTAATTGGGAAAGCAGTAGATGGATGAGAGTCACATCTCAGCGCAAGTTTCTTTTGTGACGAAAACATTTGCACCAATTCGGTCATCCAAATTGGTAACGATACCTTTTTCCTTGAGGATTCGGTGAAGGCAATCATCTTATGCGCAGTGGTTGTGGTTAGTACTTGTACTGCAACAAAGATGATCAATGACTTCATATGAGGATATGATAGAAATCTATGTACGAAATTCGGCGTGTGCCACATTTACATTCTTGGTAAGGGTTCTTGTTTTCCATTCGACTATGTTTTTTATCCGCGACCGTCCAGTAACTGCTGATGTAAGAGTGATGAAATGGTACGAGGTGAGCGTGGCTTGGAAGAAAGGTGAAGAAGGTAAAACTCTTAATGTGCTACGTAGATTTGTTGGCCAGCTTTAACGGAAATAAACAACTACTTATGGTAGTCTTCCAGTTCACAGCGGCCTGGTGGAATGGAGTTTACTGTGATGGTTTTCTTTGAACAGAAGGGAAGATTACTATTTCCTGTTTTAATAGAGTAACTATTGTGAGAGATTTAACTTCTTGAAGTGGTTATAATTCAAAAGGTTTTATTTGTTTAATTCTGGAACTGTTCGGGTATTTAACAACACTCAGCATTGTTGCACTTCTCCAAGATAACTCAAACTGTGAATGGTCTGCCATTCTGAAAGTAAATATTAATCTCTGTACTCCGAATGCACCTTCTGAAACCTGCCTTTCAACACATATCTAGCACACACTTTTAACAGCGACCAATAAACAAAAGTACTTTAAAAACATTAAATTGTTAGGTTGCAACTTCACCAACTCAAACAACCAATATTATTTCTCCTTGCTAATACAAACTGGTAGCAAGCAAAATATAGACTAGTGTGTTGTGAGGAAGTCCAAAATTAATTAAAAGAGGAAAGTAGCAAGTGGGCCATAATGTTTTTTGTGTGTTAGGATGATGCAGGAACAGAAAATGGGATGCTACTCCTTTTCATGCTTCTCAGAGTTGTTATGTTTAACAAAGTTAATTTAAATACTATTCAGATGCCTCTGCATAAGTATCAGATCTCCATAGATGTTATGATTGAGAGTAAAACGTTGAACTCTACATGCCCAGACCATCGTAAACCTGAATTCAAACCTTGGATCAGTCTCCTTCGATTGTTCACACATCTGCTATCGAAAATTGTTAAATAATCGTGCAATTTAAAATGAATTAAAAATCACAAATAAAGCAGACAAACACACCACACACAATAAATGATACCGAGCTTACTGTAAAAACTGCCCCAACGAAGCGGAGAAATTTCTGCTTATTTTTTTTTTCATCATCATGCAAAAAGGAATACAAAGAAGTTTAGATCATATAAACGTCAATGAAGATCGACTTAAGCAGTATATCATCATGTCAATTACATAATTTCCATCAACACAACTTGCTGCCTTAAATAAAAGATGCTACTAACTAGATTGCACATACCTTCATGATGGTGAATGGTTTTATCTTCAAGACCCCACTTGATTCAGTCGTGGTGGGGCGCAAACTAATCGCAACCAATGTGGATTCAAACCCTATCCACCCCTCCAAGCAGATTATGTGGCTCATGACGAGCGAGAGAGAGAGAGAGAGAAAGAGAGAGAAAGAGAGAGAGAGAGAGAGAGAGAGAGAGAGAGAGAGAGAGAGAGAGAGAGAGAGATGTCATTCCAGCCTGTAAGCTATGAGCCAAAAATGTCTTTCTAGTGACCCTCTTCCCAAGGTGCACCTAGCTATGGTAAGCTTATAATCCCTTTTCAACAACTATAAGGATTTATAGCAAGTTAGTCTTATCTACTTGAGCTGGTTGGGAATCCACCTCCCAACTGTCCATCTAATCGGCTAAGCAACCAAGGGTAACCATCACTGGTGTGGAGAGCTCCTAAACTAATGACCATCTCGAGCTCAACATTGCTTCTAGACTCTTGTCTATACTAAGCTTAGTGCTGCCCCTAAACTATTGTCCATCCCGAGCTTAGTGTCACCGCTAGACCTCATCCATCTTGAGCTTAGCACCGCCCCTAGACTATTGTCCATCTCAAGCATATACTGCTCCTAGTCTTTTGTCCATCTCGAGCCTAGTACTACTCCTAGACTACCATCCATCTCGAGCAAGTACTATTCCTTAGCTCAGGCTTAACATTGGACTTGAAGTAGGTTCCCAACTCAAGCTTGGTAGATTCTTGTCTTAGTTGCAGCCATGTATGGCATTATTAGTTATTTTTCTAAGAGAAATACATACTCTTAGACTCCTTGCAGTAGAGGGTAAGGTGACTCCTCATCCCATTGTAGCTGATTCTTAGTAACCTTAAGGAGCAAATTAAGATGTAAAATTGTAAGGGCTGCATTCTCATAAGCCATTGGAGTATTCATTTAATTGAAAAGATTGCCTTGTCAATCAATAGAACAATGGTATAGGGCATATTTTTCCTAGAGCCAAGATCTAGCATGTTTTTGTTTATTTGCACAAATTGACCAGCATTGTTGGTAAGCAAAACAATCCTTTTAATAAAACTATAGAAAGCATTGCTCAAGGGTGATTTATTGAGTTGTTCAACGAAGTTTAGAACTGAATATTGTTCCATGGTAGATGACATATTCCTATGAGTCTAAACCACCTAGTGGACTTAACTTAATTAACATATATTAAATCCTACTTGAAAAAGCTACCACAACCGATCCAAAGCTTATTGTCATCACACCAACATCTAGGGTTATGAGGTGAGCAACTATTTCCACTTATGGGACAACAATATAAGTAAGCATAAATCATTGATTCCCTTCCCCAAATCTACTTAAGATCAAGATATTAATTACCCTTCCTTATACTTATAAATGTGATATATATAGACACTTGTAAAGGAATTTTTCTTCCTTTATCCAATCTACACTAGCATGTTATTTTGCTTCATGTTTTCAAAACAGATTTATAAATTCTACACTCCATCCTTGTCAACTCATTTGTTGTCCTACTAGTTTCATCAATTCCAATAGAACTCAAGAAGTTGAACACCACCCAATTTAAGAAAAAAATAAAACCTCCAGCCATGAAGATTATAATATGAACTTAAATTTATCATTTCTCTATTATGCTTGATTTCTATATTAGTTATAAGGCATCCTTGTAAATGTATATAAATGTAAGACTATGGCTTAATTTTTTAGTCCGCATTTCCCTATCTCAACAGCCAAAAGACTCAAAAATAATGTCATTGATCTATTGTACTAGTGCTGCCATAAACATTTTATAGAGTTATGTTCTTGCAGGTTTAATAATTTACTTCTATTTTATTTTAAATCTTGAAAATGGGTGAAAGAAATAGCATGCTAGGTAAGGGTATGAGCAATGAGAGATCTAAAGAATTAGTGTCAAATCTTCAGGCACTACACAAGATGCCAGGCTAAGGAAAGGAACAACATTAGATTTTAAGAAAAAAAGAAAAAGAAAACCCACTTTAGAGCAGTAGTCTATAGCACCCCATTTCCACATTTCATAATGTCTTATGTTTCAGTTGTGATTGTGCAACCTAGCAATGCTAAGTCTCAGATTTAGTCCCTACTCCTGTAGATTATTTGCTACTATAAACCAAGAAATTCTATTGTCTAATACTTGCTCAAAGAGAACTCTAAAAGAGTCGAGATGGTAACAACCATTTCCTGAAGTTTAAAGAAATTAAAGATTCTAAGGCCAAGATGGTTTTACATTAAGGTTACAATAGATCATAGAAGATTAAACACACAAGAAAATAAATGAAGATAAAACCTAAGATGTGATGACTTGAAGAAGCAAAGAAGAATGCCCTAGCTTCCTAGCTCTGGTCTCCTCTTCAAAACCTATCCAAACCCTTGAACAACCAAACTCTTCTTCTTTCTTTTCTATTCCCACTATTTTTCCTCTCAAATGAGACCTCTGCCAGTCGATTTAAGAAAAGAGGGATGAGTTTCTCCATGGAAAGTTGGTCAAAGTTTTTTCCTGCCATTGGCAGCTGCTGTAGGGGTTGCCATGCCTCTTAGTGCTTTTGTTGTCCTCCTCCTCTCCAAACTTCTTCCTGCTTACTCAAGATTTCTGCCTCTGGTGTTGTCTTAGCTACCTTCTTCTCCCGTGAAAGCTTCTCCTTCATTTTCCTACATCCTCTTTTCCTTTCCATATTTTCTCGATAATAGGCTTTATTTCTTTCTTCATATTATTTAATTCAATGAGAATCTTGGTTTATACATCTCCTTGTAAATGTCAATTTAGTGAATGAGATTTCAATTTATGGTTTATTTATTTATTTTTTATATCTTCTTCTTTTATTTTCTTCAATGCCCATCTATTTTCTTTTATGTAATATTCATGGTGAGTGTTTATTTATTTCTTGTCTTTAAATTGTTATTTTAATAATATAGCTATCAATTATATAATTTAAAATTTTACTATTTTCTTATATAACTTTGTTTATTTATTCACCTTTAGATATTTATTATTTTAATTTACCCCCTTCACTCATAGACCTTAATTAAGTCTACCAAATTGAGCATTGTCAAATAATCGAAACATTTAAATGGTTCTATTGGCTCTACCTAGCTGACTCAAGTAACTTTAGCAAAATATATATAAAAATCCTAGGTTGAATAAACCTGAGGCTACTGGAATCTACAAACAAGGTCAACACTAGAATAACATACCAATTCTCTATCACTCAGCCAATGAACCACATAATCCGCCTCACTTTGCACCCCTGGTACCTGCATCCAATGACTAGTCTCACACGAATACAACAACCAAATCATTAGTCCATTTTAATCCAAGATTTAATGCACTAAATTAAAATAGCATATTAAGATCGATAATCACACATAATAATAATAGCATCAAGGTTCATAATTTTAATGCACACTCATGCACACACACATACTTATATCTATTCACCTACTAAATTTTGAAGTTCCACCCCTAGTCCAAATTACATCGGGGCTGGGGGTCATGCAAAATGATTAACAAAGTATCAAGGGGCTATGACACTTATGTGGCTCACCAATATGACTACATCTAAATGAGAGTTTTCAAATATCTCCTTTCAACATCAATTTGTTCTTAGCAGAACCTACATTCTCCTTCTAATTTTTAGATTTCTGACACCAACAGTGTGCCTCCTTGTATTTCCCAATTAGATGTATGATTAATTCTTTTCCTTTCCTTACCAAATTCTCTATCCATTCCTCAAATACACTCTTTTTATGGTGAAGTGTTGCTATAACATCTACCTATTCCTGTGACATGGGCACTAGATTTTGAGAAAATTCGGCTTATGTTTGGCTAGATTGGGCTAATGATACTATAAAATTTTCTAGATGAGCAATCTGTTCTTTTAGCTCTCTTTTCTTTTGTTTACAGTTTTGCACCTTGGCGATAGTTGTTTCTAAACTATCTTCATTTCTTCTAATTCTTGTCCCCATGATGAATGTCCAAAATTGATACTTGTCACTATATATTCCTTAACATTATTTCATGTTTTATTTTGTCGACAACTAGAGTAGCTATATGGAGTGTTCTTCCTGCATCTGCATTCTTCTGCATGACATTTTTTTCGCTCTTCACCTAGGTTTAGGAGTCTCCACATCTCACATTAAGCTCTTGAGATCTAGAGGTACTAACTTTACTTCAAATGGGGAAGCCAATTCTTTGATCAACCAATTAGGCATATCTTCATTACTTTTGACCTGTGTAACATTTCTTTGTTCCTGGATTCCAATACCTTTAGGAACTTCTCCTCTTATATTCTCAACCTCACCTGTCACATTATCCAAAATGGGAACATTTTCAATATCCACTGGCCTAGATTCTGGATTATCGAGATTCACCACTGTATCTTCATTTCCAAGACTTATATTTTCCTGTCCAGCCATGTGTTCACTATTAATCTTTGGATCATCACTTCCTTCATGTCCTATTACATCAGGATTCTCTTTATTCATCACTTTTCCATCCAAAGTTTATGAAGGATCTATTTCTTTAACTTTAACCTGATATTCTCCTTTCTCTTCAAAACCCTACAGTTGTTCAACATTCTTTTCAATATCCCCTAGCGGAAGCTAGGAATCAACTATGTCTTCAATACCAACATCATCAATGGGAACCTATGTTGTAGTTTTCCTTGTTTCTTTTTCAACAAGTATTTCAGTGTTTCTTGCCTTTGGGGCAAGTGTTCATCTTATAAATTCTTTTTCTTTAGTATCAATAAGAAGTGACCCTGCATCTGGCATTTTTTCCATTACTAGTTATACCATGGGTTTCTCCTTCAATTTCTTCTCTTTTACTCACTCCATCATGACACTTAATTTCTCCATGTATTCCCTGATTTGATCTTCATTTAGCTCATAGATATCATCTAGAGCCACACGAGTTTTTCAAAGTGTTTACGTTACTATAGTTGTATTGACTGAAGGGGGAGAAGCAAATAACAATGTAACCCTCTAGGATGCATACCTTGTCTAAGCACGAGTATTCATTTTCATTCTCACTTCCTCATAAGTCATTGGTCAAATCTTCAGCTTTCTCATGGAAGAAGATGCTATTTTAAGCTTTGTCATCCCTTTGACCTTACTTGGTCTAGTTTCTTTATGCTTCCTAGCTAGTTCCAATGAAACTCTTTGGCTTGTGGCATTAGGAGTTTTTTCCTTAATACACGCTACTATATCTTCCTTGCTAACCTTTCTTTCTTCTTATTCAACTCCTATGATTGAACTCACCTTCTTCTCTCTATTTCTTCTTTACATTGAGTGAATATTTGGGCCTAACTCCAACTTTTCTCAAGTTTCTACAAAATTCATCAGTCCATCATTGAGTCTGCACCAAAACTTGTTGAGAAATTTCCTCAATGGTCACTATCTATCTATCTTCATAATTTGGATATGGAATGGGTTCATAATAAACCTTGGTTTCATTATAAACTAGCAATCACACCTTCATGTGCAATGGGTATGCCAAAGATTTGTGCAGAACAACAATTTAATTTATGGTATTCTTTTTGAAAGATAGAAATTATGAAGTGTGAAGTGTGAATCCTTTTTAAATAAATGAAGTTATACATATATATTTTATTCTCGTATCATTTTAATTAACAAAATATGATTTTGAACTACAAGTCATTATCTAAAAGTAGCACAGGGTATTTTTGCAATGTACAATAACTAATATTTTTTGTAAGCTTTGTAACAAACAATGTATTAAGTTTAAGATATGATGATGATCCAAGCTCTATTGTTCATTACATCAAAAGGTGCAACATCATCTTCTATACATTGAAGATTAAATAATATTTGGTTTGTGTCATGCCAATCCCTTGGCTTTTGACATTTTGTGTTTAAAGTACAAGAACCAGTATAATTGGTATTTTTGCAAAGGAAAGTAACCAGTAAAGTGTATAATCAATAAGATTTGTAAAGAACAATGTATTAAGATTAACATATGAATATTATTTGAAATGTATTGTACACATTATGAAAATAGCTCTGGAAATCATTGCATTTGCAGCTTTAGTAGCAACTTCTATACATTCAATAGTAAATAATGTTGTGAGGAAAACTGTCAGAAAAATAACTTGAAGAAGGAAAAGAAAGTAAGCCAAAAATTAATATTGAAAAATGAACATAAAATGAATGCCTTCATTTAGCAGATAACAACAAAACAATAATAATGAAATAAAACACAACAAAACTGATTTGTCTATGTATAAATTCCCATAAAATATTTCACAGAAATAATGGCAAGTGAGTTATCTCAAGTTGAGTTAGCAAGAAATGTCTAACAACCATTGCATTTATAGCTGCTATACATTCATTAGTAAAAGATGTTGTTAGGAAAGCTGTAATAGTAGGTATTATAGTAGGATTATATATTGAAAAAGCCACAGATAAAACCACCTTCATTTAACAGAACCGTAATAATAAAATAAGAGACAAGAAAAGTGATTTGGCCATGTATAGATTCTCATAAAAAAGTTGACTGAAATAATGTTAAGTGAGTTACCTTAAGATTGAGCACACATTGTGTCAAGTTTTCAAGGATGCCAAAGAGAAAATTGGGCAAAGTTTGCTAGAAAAATATTCATGGTATTCTTGAAAGGAGACTCCTAGTAAAGTGTAGGTGAGTTGAAAATGAGAAGAATAAAGAGTTTCATAAAAGAGCAACTTTCAAGCAACACATGCTACACATGTATCTTCTAATATAAAGTATTATCAAGATATGTATTTTTCAGCATTAAAAAAATCATAACTAAACTATGATACCAAAACAACAGATAGCTCTGTTAATTTGAGAAAAAACCATAAGATATCATTCATTGTTAGATGCAGTTTGTATTCCACAAAGATCTAGCTTGCATGAAAAGATTTGGTGCATAAAAAAGTTCTTCCATTCCATCAAAAATTGGATCCTTGCCAAAAAAAAAAACATCTTTAGTTTCTTGATTTGCATTTACGCTGAAGGAGCAAACAATTTTATCATCCAAAACATTTAGGATCTGGATACCGAAACTAACTGGTGAACTGCAAAAGTGGAAATCTACCAAACGGCGATTTTTTTTGTAAACCCTCAAAGCGATAGACGTTGCATGGAAACCGGGTAAGCTTTTAATAATGGAATATGGAGATAAATTCTGGAAGGGAATATGCAATTTATTTATAAATTCGAGGAGGAATGGCGGCGCAACGGAAGTAATTAACGGTGAAGGGGAGTGGTATGATTTATGGAATGAACTAAATTTTAAGAGGCCTGAGGAAAACAATAGCCGTAAGATAAAGAAGCGAAACCTGAATTTCCTCAAGCGGCTGGCGGAAACATAGTAGTCAGCGGATAAATATGCACGTGTTTAAACCTATGAAGCGGCGACGCAGATTTTAAAGGGAGTGGCGGAGTAGGTGAATTAGCGAATCAACGATAGTTTTGTTGAGGTGATTGAGAAATGTCATGTTTGAGCCGATACGCGAATTTGTTCCTCTTTGATCCTCATGCCATGGCGAAGCTTGTGTGGCCTCGGAAATGTTCTGGATAGAAAGACATCCAAGATGAGTGACTTTGGAAATTGTTGTGAATGTCAACCCTTGTTGGTCAATGTTCCCAATGTCAATGGTGGTGGTTTCAAGTGTAAGCCCTTGTCATTTGTGGATGGTTAAGGCCCATGCTATAGTGGAATTTTCTACTGCCCACCACGACTTAAAGGAGTAATAGGGACATCTATTGGATTGTTTGGATCCCAAGCATGCCCTATGTAATGTTTGAAACGAACAACAACAAACAAGGGAATTTTTGGTGGATTTTCGCTCTCCTTGTAGATAATGTGTTTGACTTGTCCAAGAGCACCATTGATGACGCCTATATCAGTCCATAGATTACAATTAGCATCACCTTTTAATTGATGCATAATAGGATCTTAGGTTGTAGTTGTTCATCATCTGGATTTAAGTGTGATGAGCTCCCTATTTTCTCTATAGTGGATAAGAAAATGGGTTGTGCCAAAGGAAAAAACATGTGATTATTATGGAGTGACACCATTTCATTTGTTGCAAAAAGATGTATGGATGATAACAAAGCACTTTGATCTATGGATGTTAGTGATGAGCTTGAATGTGAAATTACTAGTTTCCAATTTGCAATTGTAGGTTGATATTTCCTTAAATTGCACAAGAGTTGACAAAATTTAATTTGAGTGGGATCCTTGCCGCTCTGACGAAACATTTTGGTAAGTGGAATCATTGTTTTGATCCTACACCATAGTGTTCGATTGTAGGATGAAGAAGACTACATAGGAATGTCTTTGACTAGTGGTAGTTTTTCCAAGTCTCCAAATAGTAGGATGGAATGGCCTCCAAATAGTGTTTGGTTATGTGAAGGGAAGCCTTCATGCAAGCAAATGTCAATGCATTCTTGTAGCTTTGGATATATGAAGCTCATTTCATCTATCAAAATGTAACGAACAAAGTACATTTTTTCTTGGAAGCTTGCTACCATTAGGCCTTGCAAGGGATCCATCTCTTTGATGGGTATGCGAAGTTCATAATGTATTGTTGTTGCTCCAATGTTGAATGCTACAACACCTAGATAGGTTCAAGAAGTAGGAGGGAAGTCTGAAAGTTTGGATCAGAACCATTGAGTGCGGACCTGATTTTTTTATTAGGTGTGACTTTCCGGTGCCTGTAGTTCCTTGAACAATTATTCTTAGTGGTGGTTGGTAAGTGTTGGAGGATAGGTGCAACAACACTAAATCCAATGTTTTTGTTGTTCGGATGAAAGGGAATGCATGGTGTTTATATTGGGTAGGTGGGGGATTTGAAATGTTGTGTAGTTAGAGTCTACAAAGCTAGTAGCCATATTGCGATGTAGTGGATTTATGGAAGGAGTCTCCCAATCATGATTAAGGTCTATTTCATAGTCACCCAACATGTCAATTTCAGCAAGCTAGTTTGGATGGCTAGGGTGTACACTCGAAAAAACTTTCCATTTAGATTGGCTGCATTGATGTGGTTGTTCCTCATTGTCTAAAGGAGTACCCGATTTTGGATCGATGGATGTTTCTAGTGTAGTTCGTTGCACATGCCAAGGATAGTAACTACATGCCAACCTCTCCTAGTTAACAACAATTTCAACTGTGGATGATCCACAACCATATGCAATGTTACAAATTGGTTTGTATAGAAGCAATTCACTTCAA
>VDFB02208236.1:0-16595 GCA_007258455.2 Sequoia sempervirens
CTAAAAGCTCCTAAATCTATTATTATTCAAATCCAAAAGCTGATCAAGCAATTTTTGTGGTCTGGTAACATGGATAGCAAGAAGAAAATTCCTTTAATATCATTGGAAACTATGTGCTTGCAGAAGCTAGAGGGGGGTGCAAGTCTACATAATATGGTAGAAAGAAATATGGCTTTAGGTGCAAAAATGGTTTGACACATGTATGCTAAGCCTCATTTGAAATGGTGGAAGTTAATGCAACTGAAATACTTGGATAATGAAAACCCATCAAGAATATTGACAGTTTTAAATCCTCCTTCAGGGTCTATGATGTGGAATTTTTTAGTTTCTTGTAGAAAAATTATTGTACCACATCTAACCTGGGAGGTCAATGATGGGGAAAGGGAACATTTCTTGAAGGATTCGTGGAATGGGTCTCCAAGTTTGAATTCATTGCATGATTTTCATAGAACTGAAGTTTTGTTGTTAGAAAGTTGGGGAGTTAATGTGAGAGATTATATTCATACGGTGGATCCATTATCTGGTAGAGGAACTTGGAAGGATTTCTCAGGGTTTGCAATGCTAATGAACACAAGGTGATTTTGAAAGCTATTTTACAAAAAAGGATTGTGTATTGCAATGCTGGAGCTGATAGATTAATCTGGACAAAGTCTAATTTTGGTTCTTACACAGTGTAAGAACTCTTCATGTCCTTGTTTTGTGAATTCTTTGTTTTCTTTTTTTGTTTGTGTTTATGAGGGTTTTCCAGTAGTTTTGAATTTTTTACAAATAATACACAATACTAGAAAGGAAAGAAAGCAATAATAATAATTCTAGAACTAGTTTGCAACACTCCAAAATGCTGGTTTTATTGAATACTTGCAAGAAAAACAGATTACAATCATACCTGGAGAAAATAGACCAATAATCATGGCTGCTAGGGAAAATTACAGTCAAAAAGCACTTCTTAAATAATTTGATTCTCCTCGAATCAGCTGCCTTTTTCCTCCAAAATGGTACGGCTGGTATCCCAAGACCTAGGTGCTCCTCTTATGATTTATTCAGATTTTTTTGATGCCTTCTAGTCACAAATCGCCCTCTCTGGAAGTGTCGCCCCTTGCTGATATGAAAGTCTGAAAAAATATAATAATTGCCCTCCAAATATGAGATGAAAATGCTCTTGAAATCAGCTATGAATCGTTGCCTGGTAATCCTCCAAGAAACTTTGTGAGTAAATCCGCTAAAACCTTCTAAATAATTGCTCCAATATGCTCAAGTAGAACACCTATATGATGCCCTCCTGTATGCCAAATTCAGTAGATATTTCACTACTTCAAAAGGCTGCAACACTGAATAGTGAACGTTCTCCAATGGCTAATTGATTCAGAAACCCTTGGCTTCCTCTCTCAAACAAAAACTCGTCAAAACCAATGCTCAATCGAATGAATCCAATTCTCTTCCTCAATGCTTATTTATAAGCCTTCAAAGAGGGCCGACCCCCTCCCAAAAAGCACCATTAAACATTAAAAATGAAATTATAATATTTCATTTAATTCTCCATAGTCTCCACCTTGGGTTGAGTGCCCATAAATTAATTAAATAAATGGCCCCTTCTTATGACGCCTTGACCCTCAATATTAAGTTAAGTTATAACTTAATATTATAATCTTTTAAAATAATTCATGTTTATTTAAGCCAAATAAACATTAATATCTCCATGAATACTCATTATCTTTGAGCGTTGTCTGAACTGGGAGCTAAGCTGATGGAGCTGCATACAACCGCACACCTTACTAAAAATAGTAAGGGTCCCTCTCTATCCATTCCTAACTTACTATAAATAGTAAGATGAGCATACGGAGTCCTGGAGACTTCAAACGAAAGCCAAAGCTGCTAGTTTCTGAACACTAGAGACGATACAATCCCCAGAAGACCCCCTAACCATCCTCGTTAGCCTACGAGAGTTAGAATTATAGGCTAAACCATCCGCAAACCTAAGCATGCTAAAAAGGGGACATTACACATAGTTAAAGATGATTATAAGTCAATTTCACAGTCAAAGGCACAGGTAGTGAAACAAAGAGCATACAACTTTTGTTGGATTCCTACGATTCTACCTAAAGCTGGTTGCTTCTCTTGGTTAGCTATCAAAAGCAAGATTTTAACTAGTGATAGGCTTTCAAAGTTAGGGATTACGGACCCTTTTAAATGTGTACTTTACAATGAGGAATTTGAAGATGTTAACCATCTTTTCTTGCAATGTTGGGTAGCACAAAATTGTTGGCTATTTGTGTTGAACAAAATGAATTTCTATTCGCCATTACCTGATACTCTTTGGAAGTTATTATCAGGATGGCCAGTTCTTTTTACCAGCTCTTTTTTTGCTAGCATCTGGTCAGTTATTCCAACATTAGTACGTTGGGCTTTATGGTAGGCAAGAAATAGGATTATCTTTCAAAAAGAAAAATTTAACCTTCAACTAGTGTTGAATACCTTAGAGTAATCAATCTCAGAAATTGTAAATGGTTATGTAAGTAAAATAAAGCATGTTGGTTCAATCTTTTCAGATTGTGATTCTAAATTAATGGTGAGTTGGCCTCTTCTTAGGCTACCATTTAAAGGAAGTTTGTTTCAGTTAACTCAAAAAGTTAATAGAAAAGAAATAAGATGGAAACCTCCAACAAAGGGCTTGTTTAAACTGAATTGTGATGGAGCTTCTAGAGGGAATCTTGGGTTGTCGGGAGTAGGCGTTATCATTAGAGGGAATCCTGGGTTGTCGGGAGTACTTTGTGCTATGTCATATAAATTACAAAATGGAACCAATAATGAAGCTGAGGCTCAGGCATTGATTTATGGTTTAAAATTAGCTCTCTGTTGTAAGCTTACAAAGATTCAAGTTTAAGGAGACTCTTTGTTAATCATTAATGCATGTTGAAAGCGATAGTTGGTGAACTAGAAATTGGGCTATATAATGAAACAGATATGGGCATTGTTAGACAAATTTGAATTCTATCAAATTACCCACATAAATAGAGAGGGTAACAATGTTGCAGATTTTTTGGCCAACTATGGATGTGATCAGCTAAGTGAGGAAGTCTATCATGTTGAACATACACTTCATTCTAAATTTGCTAAAGTATTGTCAAAAGATGATGGAGCTTTTGTTGGTGGAGCATAAATGTATAGGGTTGAAGGGAATGCAAGGGCTTGTGGGCAGTCTAGGAAAGATATCCACAGTAATATTAACCCACATGATAAATCCTATTACAAAACTAGTTGACATATTCTAGGTGTAGGGTAAGCTTTTAGTTATACATTCCTTGAAAAGATAAAGTAAAGTGGCAGAGTAGTCAGCAAATTTATGTACAATTTGGTACGCCTTATGCACATCAGCACAGTTGAGTTTGTGAGTCATGCTTCTTGTAAGTAGTAACGTCAGGTGTGTGGTAAAACATTGTTGTAAGATGGAGAGTACAAGATTATAAAATTGTGTGTACATTGCATGCACATGGCAAAGGCTCTTTTGTGTACATTCCTGAGAACAAAGTGCCTTTTTGGCAATTGGATCAACTCATTCCTGACATGTAAGGTAAAGTGTTTGTGGATTTCTCCAGTAAAGCTTCTAAGGCTTGTTGTTTGTTGTTTTGTGAAGCAATTGCCAAGTGTCAAAAAATATAGACAGTTGTGATGATTCAGGAAGGCCAGCTGTGTGGGTACATTAACACATGTCAAAGAGTGTGGATAAATTAAGCTAACCTTGTATAAATTCAAATCGCATATGTTAAAGATTGGGACAGTATTCATGACATTAGCCAAGTACAGTGGGTATCAGCTTGCGTCATATCTTGCTAATTTGTGGGAGATAGTCTGTACACTGAGGTACCATTGCTAGTAATGGAAAGTTCGTGTGAATTCTCTAGCATGCAGCTGAGTTTCAGGTGACTCGGGTGAAGTATGGTCCAAAATGTGTGTTCCAGGGATCAAATTAAGGCATACAAAATATGCTTCTAAGTATTCCTAAAGGCAGTGAAAATCTACGTACTAATCCTCGTGATATAAGCTTTGCACTCTTTTGATCTAACATTGTGTGTCTTGTGCAGGCCACAAGTGTCAGAATATATGGATCCTCACATTGTCTCAAAATGTGCGAACTAGGAATGTGATTTAATCATGCTTTGTACCATCTGCAACGAAATATTTTTGAAAATCTAAAGGAGGCATGTCTAAATTTAGAGATTGTTTATGCAGCCACTCCGCATTGCTAAGTGTGGTTTATAGTATGTATTTCATCAAAATCTAGTTAGCACCTACCCAAAGTGTGCCATGTAATAATTCCTTTGGTATGAGAGTACATTTTGTACACGCTTTGAGAAGATACTTCCTAAAAGGCATTTTCAACTTGGATATGGGAAATAAATTCGAGGGAATGCTGCTCAATTTTACACAAACAAATTTGTTGTCTGTGCGAAGGGTTTGGATAATAAAGTTTATGATTCCACAGAACAGTTCCAGCAGTGGCGAGCTTAGAGTTCCAAAGCTCTACTATGCAAAGTGTAGAAGGAGGCAAATGGAGTTCTATCCGCAAAACTACAGAGTTTTCATTCCTATCAACGATTGGGAGCTACCGATCTCAAAAGAAATAGGTGATCTTGAACTTCAACTGGTTTTCAAAGGACATTGTGCAACTTTCATCAAGCATATTAAGAGGGTTATTGGCGAAGAAATTCTAGAGCCAAAGGTGAAGAGAGTAATCTATCCATCTCAATTCCTTTCTGTGTTCATATCCAATTTGTTGGACTTGTTTTAGGATGTTAGGCTTGTGGAATCAATCACTAATAAAGTTGTGAATGAAGAGTTTTTGCCAAACGGTGTCCTCTCCAAAGCTTGTCAAAGGTATGATCTGTGGAAGGGATAGGGTTACGTAGGAGGTTTGTTTCCTAGGCACTTTTTGCTTCATCAAACATCATTTCCCAAGTTGTTTGTTGCAATAAACAAATCTCTTTCCCAACGAAACTCTAGCCTCATGCTGAATGCACTTAGAAGGTATGTAGCTAAGTTTGATGTTGATTTAACAGAAAAAGTAAAAGTGACTGTTCAGGCTATCATGGTACTACTTGTTCATGTTCATGATCCACCTCTACCACCTCAAATGCCTGATTTAGAAGATGAGAGCAATACCCACCTACCGTTGGATGCACAAAATGCTCAACCGGATGTTGAAGAACAAGTGCAGCCTGTGGGTATGCCAGGTGAGCGAGGGTTTAACCTTAATGCCAAGCCTGCAATTTATCCTGTAGAAGACAATATGGCTGAAGAGCAAGGAGAAAATGATAACCCTGTACTGATGGAGGAATAGCTTGTTCAAGGGTGAACAAGTTTTTGGTTGATATGAAAATTCCATTGATAATTGAAGGTGTTTTTTGCTCAAAGATGGAAAGTGATAACTGAAGGTGTATTTTGCTTGAAGATGGAATGGGATAACTGAAGGTGTCTTTTGCTCGAAGATGGACAGTGTTAACTGAAGGTGTCTTTTGCTCAAAGAAGGACAACTTTCGTGGATACAAAAGTTTTTGCAGTGTATGTAATTAGGGAAACTTAACACAATGTATTGCTTTGGTATGGTTCAATATGGGTTTGTATTAGGGAAGATGAAAACTAGGGGTGGATACAAGTCTGATAAAAATCTGTTATTGTAAATTTTCTATTATATCAATATAAATATAAATAGGCAATAGCCTTTTGCATAAAGAAAAAATAATAATAAAATAGAAATTCCAACATGACTGTCCTCTTTATGACTGTTTTTATTCCTCAAGGATGCTATCATTTTGTAAGGACTGTCCTCAACCATCATGTCTTGGTAGGCCTACCTGCAGCACTGCCCTATTCACAGTCAACACTGTCATAGCCGCTTTCCTCCTCTTGATCATTTGAAACACAACTTTCAGGTGCTAGCACTGACACTATACCTTTTGATAATCATATCTTTGTGATGACAATCATTTTTAGTCTTCTATCTACTGTCATGATTCTCTTCCTGACCTTAGGCCCTTCATGGATTGCCATTTGTGATTTGACATTTGACCCAATGTCATGACTGTCATTGATTGATGACTTGTGTTTGTCTCTAAGTGTATCCTCCCTTTTGGGCTTCCATGGTAGGTAACACTATCTTCTAGACTCCTTTTGACTGTGCACTTGTACTGCCCTCCATAGACTGCCCTATACTTGTCATAAATAAACAGCCATTTGGAGGACTCTCATCTTTCCTTTATCTGCCCTAGGACTGTCATTTTTCATTATAGACTGTCATTCATCACTTGCATATGACTTTCCTATCACTATACTTCATGATGACTACTCTGTGAAGGACTGCAATTGTTCTTAACACTGTCATTACACAATCTTGCTCACTGTCATCTAACAGTTCACAAATGGTATCCTTTACTTGTCTCTGGCCTGTCCAAAGTTTGTGGCCTTGCAAGGTTTGAATAGACTTAGAGTAACCTTCATGCACATTTTGGCACAAATAAAAGTATATTCATACCTATGACTTCTTGAACTCCCATTAAAAGCCTTACCACTGTTTAGACACTCTTTATGAATACTCAGACTCTCGGAGTGTTTACAAGACTAACTAGGTTTTGAAGACTTCTTATACACATCATAACAAAGGCACAATACTTGGCAGATTATGTAGTAAGGGCTGTTTGAATGGGACAATATATACCTTGCTCACGTTTACAACCCTAACCTTTTGGAGACCACTGCCATATGCTGCTTTAAAAACTTTGAAACCATAATGACAGAACCATCCCTTTTTGAAAGCAATTACACATGTGATGACAGTCATAACACTGTGGTCTGTCATTAATTTCACTTAGGCTCCTAGGGTTTCATGGCATTCTTTCACTGTTTTTTTTTTGACATTTTTGATTGTTTAATGGCATTTGGGAGTCTTCTTTGACATATATATCCAATCAAATTATAAAATGGCAGATGATCATGTGAAAAAATGTGAAGACTCTTATTCAACAAAAGCATTCTATGTAATGTCCCCTTCTCAAACCTGATCATTCATGTGACCGTTGGCCTTTTTCTGGAAACCCGAAGGCTAGTCGGAAGGTAAAATTAGGGTTTCCTAATTTTGAGGAGGTCATTGCTCAGAGATGGAGGATTCAATGGCGGATTCTTTCTGGGTTTTCAGATAGCTTCGCAGTGGTATGATCATCTCGGCATTCAGAGCACTTTTTGGAATTTACTATTTTTCGGTTCCACGCCGGGATGGGGAACGGGGACGGGAAACGCGCTTTCGAGACGGGGGACAAAGGGCCTTAGTTTGGGGACAGCGGGGAGACGGCGGGGGGACGGCGGCGGGGGGGTGGCGGGGGGGTGGCGCTGATATAGTTATACATATACTTATAGTACTTGAAAAACTAGTTTTGAAAAGATGTATAATAGTATAGCAGTATAAGAATTACATTTCAAATGAAACTATAGGAAATTAGTAAATTTAAAATTTATAACATGGCAAAATTTGAAATACTAAATCTAAATACGAAGATATTTGAATTGTCAAATTGGAGATTTCTATTATATCGCCAAAGGCCCAAATATGAATAACATTGATGATATGACAAAGTCTATAAAGATGATTAATTGATTACATGATTCATCATTAGTTCATTACAATAAGTAGCATTACAAAATGAAAACTGAAAAGACAAAATGCCAAAATGTCGAAACTCAAAATGTAGTGAATGGAGGCCTCTAATCATCTCCAAACTCCCCATCACTGGAACTGCTGGACTCCACATGGTCAAGATCCCTCAAGCTCACACCAACCAGCCCTGCATCTGAAGTGGTAGGATCATCCTCATCAATCTGTGAAGGCTCCTCTGGCTCCACATCCCATCGTGCCGCTGGACTCTCCTTGTACACAATTGTCTTGCGGTCCATGATACGCAAAGCACTGTGTACAGCCACAAGCTTCTCTGCTCTCTTAGAGGTAAGTATGTTCCTCTTAAGAGAGTGGATGAAGCTATATGTAGACCAGTTCCTCTCAGCAGCTGAAGAACTGGAAACCTGGGATAGCAGACGAATAGCTAGAGTGGTGGTCAAAGATTTCGAACCATGACAATTCCACCACAAAAGTGGGTCCTCCTGTGCCATAGAAACTATATCCACCTTTGCTGCATCTGAATAGCCTCTAAGAGTGGCAAATCTGGTCCACTCAGTGCGAATTGTGCTGGCATCTGTAGAATCATACATCTTCTCTATGCACCTAAAGAAACCTGCCTTCACCTCATCATCCTGAATCGGTGTCACTCTACCTGGTCTAGCCATGTACCACTTAGGATTCAAGGCAAAGGCAGCCATATGCAAAGGAGTGTTCAACTTGTCCCATCTGCGCTGAATGATTGGCCGGATGTGCTCATTGTAGAATGCTAGAGAGGGGTCCTTCACTCGCACAACAACCCTCATCTGGTCAAGCATAGAGTCGATGCACTCATACACCTCTCCAAGGTTAGGTGCATCCCCATCCCCATATTTGATAACCTGGAATACTGGAGAAATGATGGAGACAATGTATTTCGCATCAGTCCAAAACACATCACTCTTCACTATCTCCTTCACCCTTCTCCCCTGTGCTGTCTTGGCCTCGGCCCACCTATTCCACTCATTAGTCATAACCATGACTTGCAATGCCTCTTGCAACTCAATCATTCTCTCCAAGAGAATGAAATATGATGCATATCGGGTCTCCACCGGTTTCAAGAACTCCTTCTTCGCGAAGGTCCTGAAGAGTGCATGGGAAGTGTGGTGGTTGCAGATAAACATCTGCACATCTCTCGCATCAGTGACCACTCCTCTAATCCAATCAATCTTCCCCATGTCCTTGAGTGCATTGTTCATGGCATGCACACAACATGGGGTCCACCAAATATGTCTATAGGCTGCCTCAATGAGTTTCCCTGCTGCTTTACACACATGGGCTGCATCTGTGATTACTTGGACCACATTTTGTGGCCCAACCTCCTCAATAGCCTCCCTGAGGAGATGAAACTGAAAATCAGCATCTTTGCGATGCCCTGTACAATCAACTGCTCTAAGGAAGTATGGGCCCTCTGCACATGTGACCATGATGTTGATGAGTGGACGATGGCGAATGTCCGTCCACCCATCCATAACTATACTGCACCCAGATGCCACCCAACATGCCTTCATCTTCTCCATCAAAATATCGATCTTGGAATAGCACTTATCCAAGATCGAGGTCCTCATTTTTGTCTCACCTGGTGGCACATATGATGTTCCTCCCTTAGCCACCATAGCCATCATCTCCCTATAATAAGGAGACCGTGTAACATGAAATGGAATTCCATTGGCAAAAAAGAACTTGCCAATGGATTCATCTATCTCATCTCTCAACTGCACATTAAACATATTAGCTATGGGGTTACTTTGTGATGTCTGCAACTTGCGTTTCCCTGTGGCTGTCCCCCTAGCGACACTAGAAGTGGAAGTGGATGAAGTTCCAAACATCATTCCTCCCGTCTGAAAAGTATGTGGCACTGATGCATGCTGGATTTGCTGAAGGGCTGCCCTACCAGTCAAAGTAGTAGGGACTGAAATATTTGTGTCCTCTGGAATGCCCCAAAGCTTGTTAAACTCCATTCTATAGTTTATATTTTTAGCCTCCTTCAAAAACTTACAAGGCTCCACACCTTTTCCTGTCCAAAAAAGAAAGTGTGCATTCACTCGAGTGATGCTACCAAACCATTCCATATGACAAATGTTGCACTTCCACTTCCTTGTTCCCCCACCTGAACTTGATGTGCTTTGTATTCTTGTAGCAAACTGTTTCAGAGGAGACTTCGGATCAAAATGACCCCTAGCAAACTCTGCCAAGGTTTCTGAAGGGCAACCTGTACTAGCTGCTGCACTCGCCATGGAACTAGATTGGGCTGCAGGATCAGCCCCATGGTCATCCCCCTCATTCTCAGGTTCAAAATCTGAATCATGTTCACTATGAGAGTGAATTTCCATGTCATCCCCACTCATGTCTTCGGTGCTCATCGTGAAAGTGACACTGCATTTCACAAAATTAAAATAAAATCAGCCTACTTTAACAAATTGAAACAATGAACATTGAAAATTGAAATAAGTTAACAAATTTGAAATTTTACTTTGCAGTTTGCAAATAGAAATTAGAAAATAAAAAGGATTTGAGAAATAGAAAGGATATGAGGAAAAAAAAGCAAGCTCTATAAGCAATATAAATAAGTAATAACTAATAACTAATAGTATTTGAGAAATAGAAAGGATCTGAGGAAAAAAAATTAAAAAAGCAAGCTGTTTACACTTTAACAGTTTAACTTTAAACTTTAATATTAAAATTTTAAAATAAAAAAATTGATGTTGAATCTTGAGGGCAAAATGATGAATGATTCAATCATCTTCATCATTTTGCTCTCAAGATTCAACATCAAATCTGATTTTGAGTCTTTGAGATGAATAAGAAAAAAAGAAAACAAGTTTAAACTAAGAAAATAAATTTTAAAACAAAAACTTGAAAAACAACAAGAAATTTGAAAAAAACTTCAAAAACCCTACCTTGTGCTTGAAAAATCTCTCCAAAATGAAGTAGAATCCTCTTCCTCCTCTTCTTCTTGCTCCTTCTCACTCCTATCACACTTGCAATCTTTATTTTCACCCCTTCAATCAGACTTCTTCACTGTTTTTCTTCTTCTTCAGCTGGCTGCAAAAAAAAATCAGTCTTTGAATGTGATTGAAATGATCAAATCTTAATGTTTTCATTGTTTTGTGTTGTTTTAGAGGAAGGGGTGGGGCCCACGCCAACTTAGGGCAACAAGAAAATAAAAATAAACTAAAATTTTAAGTTAAAATTTGATTTATGCGTCCATTGACGCGTCTCAAGACGGGAGACGGCTAGGCGTTTCCCAGCCTCCCGAGAAACTCCTAGACGTCTCCCCAGGAGACTTGGAGACGTCTACACGCCTCCCCGCCTCCGGCGCTTTGGTGGCGGTGGCGGACGGCGGGGACGCTTGCACTGCCCCCGCCCCGGACGCCCCGTTTCCGAAAAGGGTCATATTTTGGGGGAAACGCTGTCCCCTGCACACGCTATTTTAGTAAATTCTATTTTTGGCAGCTTTCCAGTTGAGTTCAGCTCGGTTGACTTCCTGTTTCAGTTGGGTCAGATGTCTTGCTCAGTTTTGGCTTCAGGGCACATTCAGAAGGATAAGTTAAGTCATTTAATTAAAAAGGTCACGTTTAAATGTTATATTTTAACGTTGACCCCTTGGCTTAGACTTAATGACTTAATGTTGTTTTTAAAAAAGTGGGTCTTTAAGGGTGGCGCCCTCATTAAGAGATGATTTTAATTATTTCCTAAGTCAAAGCAAGGTTATGAGGGGCGCATGTTTCAAAGTTGATATTTAATTAAAATGTCAAATCTTAAGCCTTGAAGAGAAAGTACGCCTTCTTGAGGAGATTAGGGGTTTTGACCTAAAAGCAGATTTTAGGGTTTCGTGAAGTCAAACGAAACTTATAAAAAAGAGTCTTGTGCATCATTTCTGGATCTTTGGTCGACTATACTGTTATGCTGCCGGATTGGCTCTGGGACTACTTCGAGGAATGAAGGCCTCCTAGCTTGGGCATCACTTCGTGTTTGGAAGACAACATCTAGTGGTGAATCATTGTACTGTGAGTTGCATTTAGTTTGTGTTTTGTTCTCAGCTCATTGCATAGTTAGATTCGAATTGGCATTTAGTAGTTTCAGCACTTTGCATTGTTTCTAGACAGCAGATTGCATGTTTCATTCATAAATCATAAAATACCAAAAATATCGTTCTGGGTATTAACCCATTGGCATTGTTAGACCTAGGCGCCCATATTCTCATATTTGCAGATTTTTTAGTGTTGTCTTTTATTTTATAGAGCAGATCGCCCTCTTTCCTTGAGCCGTACCTTTCAGCTGTGTCTTGAAATCTGTGCAAATTAAATGAAAGGTTTTCGATCTGTTTTCATGGTTTCATCTTAGGCGTCTCCTTTGTTAATGTCCTTTGCATTCGATTTCATGTTAATCCGAGGAGTTTTGTGAGGGTTATGTTCAATTGAGTGATTTTAAAGCTGCTGGTTATTCATACAAAAAACAGATTTGTAACAAAATCAGATTTAGAAGTTGATCTTTGAAAGTTGTATTGGTTGGCACTTCCTTTCAAGATAAGAAGTTCTTTATGATGTAACGCTAAGCTTTCAATGTTCTAAGTTATTGGCAGACGAATGATTCTTATTCTTGTAAACTGACAGTAGTACTGGCAGTCTCTTTCATTGTTGCTCAATTCTGATTTGTAACGCTTCTTTCATTCAAGTTGTTGTAATAGATCTATCTCCGCCCTATGGTAGCTACTTCCCATTCTGGGTGAGCAAGCACATTCTGGGTGTCGAGTAGTTTCATCTTTTAGCATTATCTCTTTCAAACATTTGTTGTTGTAATCACTCCGTCATATGGTCGCCCCTCACTCCGCATTGGATTGGGTAGCACATACTTGACGTTGAGTTCTTTTCTGTATTTAGAATAGAAGACCCTCTGACCAATGCTCGCCATCATCGGCGCCATACTGGTTAGAGTTACAGCATAAGCAGTTTATTTTAGATCCTCTGACCAATGCTCGCCATCATCGGCGCCATTCTGGTTAGAGTTACTTTCTTGCACGTTTTGGTTTTCTCCTCTAACCTTAACGGGTGCATTGCTTTGTAATCTGTTAATTGAAAAAAACGAAAAAAATTGGCTCGGAATACTCCATTCTACAGGTCTGTAATGCATATATGAACCATTTTAACAGACTTAAATGAAGCTAGAAGAGGATACTTGGTAGTGTAAATGGAACCATGTAGGGATGCAACGTGGGCGAGACTTAATCAACTCCTGGAACTTCTCCATTCTCCACGCAATGTGCCATACTCCTCTGGCTGTTCTCTGAAATGTGCCCTTGCTTCTTTTCCTTGTCTTCAACGTGGAAGGAGTTCAGGAAGGCAAAGAGGCAGCCTCCACGCCAAACCTTTTTCCCTCCTTGATGAGTGGCGTGGGAATACATTAAAAGCTCATTTTTCATTTTTTGACTCTATGGCGCCTAAGACCTAAGACTTATGCCTTCAATGACCTAACTTAAGACCCCTAAGAAACTATTTAGACTAAGATGACAAAAATATCAACTGTAAACAAAAGAAATAATATGAAGAATAAATAAAGAAGAAGTTCGATTTTATGATTTTGCAGCTCACAAAAAACAAAAATGACAGCATTTTAATTGAAGAAAAAAATGGAAGCAGCTAATGTTCAATAATGAGGGTTGAAATGGTTTAAAAATAAAATAAAATGACAATAAACGTAGTAGAAATTCAACATTTCACAGTGCTCTGTTTTCATTACTGCATTTAAGGGAAAAAAATATTTATATTTCTTTCTAGTTACTTTTTTTGGAAATAATACAATGGTGACAAACATGAATTTAGGGTTGTTCTCTGTGCCGCATTTCCATGACTGCTATGGTGAAATTAATAGGAAATTTTGACAGTAAAATTGAATTATAATGGCCTTTGTACCAATGATCAAAAATGTCTTCGTAACAATGTTCAGAAATGATTTACACGGATTGTGGAAATCTCATGTCTGTCAATGTTCAGAAATTCCTTTATAGCATGATGAATCAGGTTTCTTATAGAGATTAGCAGGATTTTAATCTTGATCTAAGATTCTAAGCAAATAATTTATCATAGAATAAATCTCATGTCTGTCAATGTTCAGAAATTCCTTTATAGCATGATGAATCAGGTTTCTTATAGAGATTAGCAGGATTTTAATCTTGATCTAAGATTCTAAGCAAATAATTTATCATAGAACATTCAAATCTTGGAGTATTCAAAAGTTTTGGTATAACTTTCATCTGACACCCTGTTTTATAGAGTTATAAACTATATCATCAATCTTTACTGAAAGATTTTTCCCTATAATAACATAAACTTTGAAAAACCTTGTGGTAAAATTTTAAAGATGAACTAAAATGCATCGGAGTTATTAATTTATCCTACAAATTTATGAAATATGCGAAGATAGATTTTCATATTCTAAATGAAGCAGAGGTGTACAGGGTTTTGAATTCTGGGATTCTTTTAGAATTTCTAATGCAAAATTACTTCATAAAAATAATAAGATATAAAAACAATTGTAAATCTGTAATCTATCTTTAAATAATAATAAAAAATAATATGAAGGATAACTGTATAAGAGATTCAATATTAATGAAAAGAACATGACAGCATTTTACACACCAAAAAGAAAAAAAGGCACCATCTAGTATCATCAAAATAGGGCTAAAAGTAAAAAAAAATAATAATATGATGGTAAATGTTATAGAAATTCAAATTTAACAATGGTGTGCTTTCATTGCTGCGTTTAAAGAAAAACAATAAATATATATCTTTCAGTTTTGAGTAATGCAATGGAGGCAAACCTGATTTCTGAATTCTTTTCTAAAGCATTTCCATGACTGCAATGCTCGAGTTAAAGGATAATTTTGATGAAATTGAATTCTAGAGGCGCGCTTCTTTTCCCAATTTATTTGAACAGGATAATGTAATTGTAACGAGAGATATGCCCTTTCCCAATACCAATACCAGGGGAAACCCAAAACCAAACCAAGACTGTTACCCAATAGAATTATACAGAGATTCTCTATGAAGAGGATGAAATCGCTGTCGTATATATTCACTCTGTTAGAAGAGAATCTCTCAATGGTAAACATTTGCAAGAGGCGATCTCTCCAATCCTCGGAATAGGTTCTACAAGAACTGTAGAGAGTGCTCAAGAATGCCAAGAAGGGATCAACAAGGAAATAACTGACAAGAAAATTAAACTGGAGAGATCTTCTTGCAATCGATCGATTTGAAATGAGTTATGAGGTTTAACGGCTCTTTATTTGATTTTTTTTTAAAGTAATTCACTATTTTTAAATAAAGATTTTAGAATACGAATTGGGATGATTTTTTTGAATTGAATAATATAAGGTGTTGTAAAGGAAACTCCACAATAAACTAGTTAAATAGAAGTGGTGTATATATTTTTTTTGAAAAAATAACAGAATAATAGAAAGTAAAGATAATATACAATTTTTTTATTTAAAAAAATCTTTTCAGGCATAGTAAAATTATTCACTATTAAAAAAATTCAATCGTCCTTTGATATAATAATGAACATCGCTTACTTCACTCTTAAAAATGTGTGAACATACATAGATATATTGAAAGTGGTTTTACGTATTGCATGAAATCATGCAAAAGATGAACACAAGTGCTTTAAAGCATGGGAAAAAAATGGAAAAACTGAAAATATTTTTTCAAAAAATGTGTTTGTTGATCCAATCTTACTTGTTAAATATATAACACTTATCCAACATTCTCCCACTTGTTGAATGCTTACTGTAAGGGATATACTCTTAAAGTATCAGTTGTTGAGAATAACCATGTCCACTGATTTTTTGCACTAGGTAAAATTTCTTAGTATTCACAACTTTTGTCAATGAATCAGCAACATTATTTTTTTGTGTCAATTTTTGTAAGAATATTTGTTTACTTTCAATCATTTCTCTCATAAAATGGTATAGTGCTATAATATGCTTTGACCGAGAATAATAAGCAAGATTTCTTGGGCCAAATATATTGCACTTTGACTATCACTATGAATCCTTCCCATCTTTTGTGTACCAAACCAACTATTGAGCACAACCCTTTTAGCCACACTATTTTCTTATAGGCATGAGTAACTACCATGTACTTTGCCTCTATTGTAGATAATGCAACCATTATATGTCTTTTACTCATCCAACTTACTACTCTAAAAAGACTAAATGCATATCCACTAGTAGATCCTTGACAATCAACATGTCCAATCCAATCAAAATCTACAAATCCTTACAAATTCAAAGTGGTATTTTCATCCTACTTTCCTTGGTAACAAATTGTATAATCTAATGTGCCACATAGATATCTAAAAATCCCTTTCATAGTAGTGTAGTGTTATTACTTGGTTTGGACATATATCTTGTAATATCCCTAATGAAATAAATCAAATAATTATTCTTCAAAAAGGAAAAGTAACAAATTGAATCAAAACAACTCATTTTTTTGTATTAAAGATAGAGCAATTTTTTTTACACTGATGCATTATGCATCATCTAAGTTTTATCACCAACTAGCTACATCTGTTGGAGTTATGGGCAGACACTGAGAGGGGGGGTGAATCAGTGTCAAAACTTTTTCAACTTCGACCAAGATTTTTCAATTCTGATTTCCTTTTCTTTCAACAAAAGAGTAGAGTAATCACTTTTGAAAGCACAAAGATATGACAACATTAACTCAGTCTATTAGAAAACTTATGAAAATATGATTTGAGTGAGATATCTTGCATTTGCCAAAACATAGCTTAGATTTGATCTCAATATTACTCTGATTAATGCATTCATGAGTTGAATGTAATCATTCATAAACAGAATTGAGAACAATAATAATCCCAACAGAGAACTAAAACAACAACA
>VDFB02208237.1:0-15610 GCA_007258455.2 Sequoia sempervirens
TATGCATTCTATGGTCAAGATCCTATCACTTCACCTATCCATCATCAACAAAACCTCCATTGCTCCTATCCACCCCCTACCTAGCCCTATCCATGATCCATCAACATCCACTTCGCTTGATGAGACATATGCCTCCCAAGAACACATAGAAGATCAAACAAATACCTTGGATCTAAGTGAACACAATGCTAATCAAGATCCCAATGATCCTCCATCACCCACTATCAACCCCATTGCAAGTCCTACATCATATCCTATTGGTCTTTCCACCCTCATTCATAAATGTTACCCCTTAGAACAACAAAAACCATTATCTTCCCTTGCTTCATTTTCTCCATCCAATAAGGAACTTGTGTCTAGTGTTCCACCTACACCTAGTCCCATTGTCCATTGCATACTCCAAAACATGAACCACCAAGGTAAATTTCTAGACCTTCATGAACATGGTATTTTGGAGCCCATCCATTTCAAAGTCCCTCCATACTCATTTAGCCTTGGATACTCACCCCAAAGAGACCAATCTCAAGATGTTGGTACTTCCTCCATGCATCCTACATCCACTTCCTTCCATCATAATCCCTATCATACACCCAAGACATATGTTACCATTCCACCTCCATCATCCTACAAATGTCAAAAGTATGTGACTATACACCTTCCACCATCAACTTTGACACCATTGCTTCCAACTCCTAATATCCCTCTGTCTAATCTACCTCCATTACTCCGCACACCTAATATCACCATTATGCAATCCCCTTATTCATCCATCCATAAATCTTTTAAAAATCCTAATAATGACCAATCAATGCACACATTGTCTAAACATGAAGCTTACAATCATTCCATCATACCCATGGGATTCAAAAGAAAAAATTTCAATTCCTCTACCTATAAAGTAAAAAATCCTAAAATTCCTCATTCCTTAGGGAACAAAACAAAAGAATCAAAGAAAAATACATCCCAAAAGTTATATAAGCCCATACCTCCAAAAGTAAAGGCCAAAACTAAATTGGTTTGGGTCTCTAAGAAAAAGGAAATCAAGTCAAATGAGGCATCCACATCACAAAAATACCAACCATCCACTTCCACCTCACATTCCCACTCTATTCAATAATCTCATATTCCATCCCACAAGCAAAATAAAATTCATAAAAATACTAAGTCTATGTGGATACCTAAAGCACTTCATCATCCATATCATAAGCAAACATCTCCATTGCTTCTACATCTTGTCCACATGAAAATTTTCAACATTATCGCAGTGTGTGCAACCATTAGTCATGGTTCCCTTCCATTTCACAACAATTCCACATACCTACATCTCCTCACCCTTCACTCATTATCCTACATTTCTCCCCCACCACCTTCCTATGGTCCAAGCTTTTGGATAAGCCTCCCCATTCACCTTTTTCACAAGTCCCATTTAATCCATATCATCTTCCCTACATAATCAGCATCATAATCCACAATTTTCCTCCATAATCCACATCATAATCCATCTACCTACTCCATCTCCCTTTAATGTAATCCCTTACCAACATCTATGAACACATTTGACATAGTCCATGTGATGACATCCATTTCTAGTGGGACTATCACCTTTCATGGAACTAGACACTTAAGTCCCTCCCATCTATATTCGCCTTATCCTATCCAAAAAGTAAAAAAGTAAAAAAATAAAAGTAAAGAGAAATCCCTTTTTCTAACAGTGAAAACCTAGTAAACAAGCACCCTAGATAAGTACCATGATGAAAACCTAGCAATTAGGCATCATGTGTAGGTTGATCTTCTATGTCACTTACACTTGGGGGCACAATGTCTTATCTATGCAACCTATCATTTTCATGTCATGTCATTTCTATTCTACCTACCATCTTAGCCATCATACATACCTATCATATTGAGTCCACTTATCCACCCTTCTCATTTTGATCTTGATGAAGATATAGGGGAAAAAGGTTGAAATATGCTTTGGGTATCTCTTGACGTATGTCATTCTATCTAAACCAATCATATCATTATACTATTGTCATACATTTTATCTAGAAAAATCTTGAGACTTGTACCTAGAATGGGGCATGTTATTCCTATGTGACATAGTCTTTAGAGATCATATCCTTTCTCTCTTATGATGCATACATCCATACTATCCATCCATCTATCATGAGCTTTTTATCCCATCACCCACCCTTGCACCTAGACTTTGTTTTCCCCTTGTCATTGGTATCTAGCACAATGGCTACTCAAATTTCATTCTTTGACACCTCAAAACATTTCAAAAGTCCAAAAAAATCAAAACATTTCAAAATTCCAGAAAAAGAAAAACATTTCAAAAGTCTAAAAGAATCAAAACATTTCAAAAAGCCAAAAAAATCATAAAATATCAAAAATCCAAACAAATCAAATAGCCAACAAAAATCCAAGTAATAATCCAAATGCAAGTCAGTCCTAAATCCATAGCAATCAAGTCGATCAATCTTGTGAAATTATCCAATCACATCCTTTGGTCTTGAACCTAATCTTGTTTTATTTACCCAATCAATCAAATTCAATCAGTCAATTATCAATCATCCTTGTGTTGATCTAGGGATATGTCATTCCCCACAATGACAACACTATCATCATCAATCAATCAATCAATTACGCACCAGTTTATAGCTTGAGAGGGGAAATACCTTGTTTGTTTTTGTATCATTTGTGCATGATTTCTTCATTGATTGTGTGTGTTATCATTTTTTTCTTGCATTTGCATCAAATTCAACTTATTATAGCTAATATTCATCTATTGTATCTAAACAAGGTTGTATTACACTGGGGTACAAGACACATCATCACCTTGGTCCTTATACCTTGGTAGATAAGGTTTAGTGCTAAATCAAACATCATGGTTGCTCACTTTCATTACAACATAATGCATCCTTCACTTCCTCTATCCATTCCTTCATCTTTAGTTCTTGACCCATCCCTTTCATTTCAAGAGCCTACTCATGTTTGTCCAACCTGCCTATCCTCTCAAGGGAAAATCATCATTCCATCATCCTATCTTTATGTAATTATGTTACTTGACACAAATCTCACATCTCAAACATCATCTCAAAGAGGGCCAAAATGTAGACACCTAAAAATGTCCTCTGACAACACCTTGTCACAACAATACATCATTTAGACATCTTGTAGCATATTTTTCCCTAGGTACCCATGTCATCATCTAATTAGTTAAATAAATATTATTTATTTGACTAATTTCATTTATTCCCATCCTATGCATAATCCATCCATTCCTCTAATGTAAATTAAATAATTTATGTTATTTAATTAATTAAATCATTTATATTCATTCTTCTAATGTTAATTAAATAATTTATATTATTTAATTAATGAAATCATAAATTAAATAAATCAAATATTTATTTGATTAATAAAATATTAAAAGGATATTCTCGCTTTCTTTCCAGAATCTAAACTCTTGTGTATCTAATTAATTTATTTAATTAGATAATTCATCGATTATCCTTCTCATCTTTTTTAGGATTTATTTCCTTTAAAAGAGAAAATCAAAATCTTCTATCTTTTTAAAATCTTATCTCATCTTGTTGTATTTCCTCTTTTGTCAAAAATCAAATCCTTATTGAATCTTGTCAAATCTTATCTCCATCCACATCAAGGCTCTATAAATATGACCTCTCACAATCTATCTGGGAAGGTTGATTCTTAAGTATCCTTACTCTGTCAAAATCATTCTTCAATCTTCCATTTGTCTCTATCATTATCCATTTGTCATTTTCATTAGGTCATTAGGTTGTTGAATTGAGCAACCAACATTCCTCCATTATCAATCCTTCAAAGTCTCGCATTCTCATGCAGGTGGTGAAGAGCAATGGAGATAAATCAAGTTTAGCGTGGATTTGGGTTTGCATTTGTTTGTTATTATGATTTTCGTGCTTGGTTTTACTCTATTGTGCTAGTTAGGATTTGATATATTTCTATTTTTGTTTTATATTTGATTTTCCCCTAATTCCAATTACAATTAGGGATATGGTTATGGTTCGGGTTATGGTTATGGTTATGGTTATGGTTATGGTTAGGGTTATCACTGTCATGAATACGATTATTAGCATTAATAGGATTATGGTTAGGGTTGGTGTTATGGTTAGGATTAGGGTTAGGTTTATCATCACAAATAGGATTAGGGTTAGGGTTATCATCATGAATAGGGATTAATTTTAGGGTTAGTTTTACAGTTATGGTTAGGGTTAGTGTTAGGATTAGGATTAGGGTTAGGATTAGGGTTAGGGTTAGGATTAAGATTAATATTATCATTAGGACCTAACCATAACCATGACCCTAACCCTAACCTTAATCCTAACCCTAACCCTAATTCTAACCCTAACCATAACTCTAACCTTAACCCTAACACTCACCCTAGCCATAATCCCTATTCGTGATGATAACCCTAATCCATATTTGTGATGATAAACCTAACCCTAACCATAACCATAGCCTTAACCCTAACCCTAATCCTAACCATAACCCTAACCCTAACCCTAACCCTAATCCCTATTCGTGATGATAAACCTATTCATGATGATAACCCCAACCCTAATCCTAATTTTAACTCTAACCCTAAACAAATTTTATCATTTATAAAATCATAAATAAATTGAACCCTTACTATAATTGAACACTCACCCTAATTGAAACCAAGCCCTATTTTAACCCTACTCATAACCATATCTTTAATTCTAATTATAACCCTAACCCTAATTTTATTTATAACACTAACAATAACTATATTTTGGAATTCATAATCTTATTTTAAGACTAAAACTAACTTTATTTAAGATTTAACCCTAAGACTACCCCTAATTAAACACTAACCCTAACGTTATTTGAATGTTAACCATAGTTTAATCCTAACACTAACTCAAAGATTTCCCCTAATTCAACCCTAACCCTAACTCAAAGTTTTTTCCCTAATTAAACCCTATTTTAACCTTTACTAGGCTAACCCTAATTGAACTTGAACCTCAACCCTAATAAAAGTTTGAACCTAACCATGTTTGACCCCTAACCATAACTTTATATTAAATTTGTATATTAAATAAACTAAAATATTATTATTTATCTAATAATATAATAAAATAATAGTGTGTTGTGCCATGACAACTACTAGCTTATCTATCTTAATATATTAATCTATATATTATTATATGCTGAGAGGTATCATTTTCAAGGTGTGTTTTTTCATTAATATATATTTTTTGAATTTAAAAAATACACCTTGAAAATGATACCTCTGAGTGTATATAGATTAATATATTAAGATAGATAAGCTAGTTATTAGATCACAATGTGTGAGATCATATAACCATACATAATAGTGAAATTACAATAATATAGTATATGCCATTTATTTTGATTTTAATAGAGAATGCAAATACCTTGTTTTAGAAAATAGACATAAGAGGGTTAAAAAAATAAGAAAATGCAAATTATAAAACATAAAAGATGAAAACATATTTTTTTCACATTTAAAATAATATCTCAAATGAAAATAAAATCAATAACTTGATATCTAAAACTTATTCTATTTTTAAATGTGTTTTTCTTTAATCTTTTTTATTATCTATTCAATTCTCTAAATGTATATGTAAATTTATTTATTAATATGTTAGAGAGTATGTGTTTGTGCATGTTGCATGTTGTGGGATTAAATAATTAATAATAAATGTTAAATAATGAAATGAAATAAACTTAGACAAATCTATATTTTTTCTTTAAAGAAATTAAGTATTATCTAATTATGAAATATTTGCATATATATTTAAAACATAAAGCAATGCAAATGAAAAAAAAAAGTTGTCATCAAATAAAAATAGAATGTTCCCATTCAATTGTCAAATCAATATTTATTTGGATTTTATATGATAAGTGACCATTAAATGACAATTGAAACTTGTTTTGTGAGACTTGTTTGAGACTCAAATATCACACTATATGTAAGATATTGACTAATAATTTCAAATTTCAATTAATTACACCGAGTTAGTATTACAATGGTATCCACAAAAAGTAGTGTAAGGAAAAACTCTTCAACTAGAAATTGACATTCAAATGACATGCAAATCCATATCCACTCTTAAATCTTATCTTCTTATCTCTTGAAAGAAAAAAAACAACATTATTATTGTTAACTTCTTAAAATGAATTTAAAAAACAGTTTTCTTTTTATAAAAGCTCTCAGTTTTCTTGGAGATTCTCTGCTTTTTTTTAAAATTAAATATTTTCAAAAAACCTTAAATATTATTTTAAATATACTTTAATATTATTTTTGGGAAGATAAATATGAAAAAGCAAAAAAAAATTATTACAATTTAAAATAGCATTCAATTAGGGTTAGGATTAGAATTTTGATTAGAGAAAAAATGATGAAAATAAATGCCTCCAGAAAGACAAATCTAGCATATATATATTTAATATATGTATGCTAGTTAATATATTTTTATATTCTTATGTGTGAGACTTATTTGAGACTCAAATCTCATTGACTAATAATTTTAAATTTCAATTAATTAATATTTTTTCATATCCCTCAAATTGTTTTAAGAACAATTTCAAATAAAAGACACAAAATTATGAGGAGTTTTAGTGGTATAAGGCACATTATGCTATTCATTTCAAATTCCTCCCAAATATCTGGAGATACATGACAAAGAAAAGAAGCTCCGATATCTTTACGACAGAAGCTATATTAGTAATTCAAGTTGTCTTTACTAACAATCTCCGACATGTTGGTGATGTTCAAAGATGACTACAATGCCAACACTGGAGAATTAAATGCCATCCATCGAGTAATAGCAACTGGAGGAAATTCTATTGACAGTGATTTCAATTTCCAGAAAATGTACCTCAAATGTATTGAGTTAATTGTTCACAATGAAGAATGGAAAGCATTTGAAAATGATTGGGGAAGTTATATTCCCCAACATGATATTTACCGTCACCCGTTTATGAGGTTTTCAGTCGATTCGTTTAACAGTGACTGCAAAGAATGGGAGGGGCAGTTTAGCCTGCCTGGCTGGGACAGACCGACCAGAGAGAAGATGAGCTACATAGGTTGGACACAAGAAGGAATGATCAATTATTACCGTATTGCAACAAAACCAGAACGTGTACGAATTTATTTATCAGAGAAGTTATCATGTGCAACAAAACCAGAACGTGAACGAACTTATTTATCAGAGATGTTATCATGTTCATGTCGTCGTCAAATGTTTTACACTGGGTTTGCCAATAGTTGGAATCCTAGAGAGTAAATTTCTTTCTTGATCCAGCTTACACCAATGTTGTGTATATTTTCATGCTTTGGTAATGAGGAATTTAGGTTCAATATACGGTTGATTTGTGGGTTGGCTGCTTCAACATTGTATTTGGAAAAAGCTGTTCGAATCAACATTATAAATAGATTTTTTTTTGTTTTTAGTTAAATTTTTAGCTTATAATTAAAGTTGCAATTTTTGAAGTGTTATTATTGGAAAAAAAAATTATGAACGACTTTTATAAATTCAGCGCACTGTTTTTTTCGTGTTCTCGTTCTAAAGATACTAATCCTTTATTTTAAAATTATAAAAATAAATAAATTATATAATATTCATATGTTTAAAAAATTATATATTTACAAATTTAATATAATGAAACATAAGATTATAAGAATTTATAATTAATTTAAAGATAATATTTAAAATATTTAATAATAATTTTATTCTAATTATGTTAAGGCGTTCTTTAGATGAAGTGGATAAATTGGAGAAAAAATACCAAGATTGAAATAATCTCAATTTTTGAATTTTCTAAAATATTAAAAAATATAATATATAATAAAAAACAAATGCAAAAATAAACACGCTTATTTAATTTTAGATTTAAACTAGCAAAAAAGGTATTGAATTTTTTTTTTTTTTTTAAATCTAAACTTAATAAGATTTTTTAATTATAACATCTATAAATAATAAATATAATATATAAACAATTAATTAAATATTTAGAAATTTATAAAAATTTTAAATTTTTTTGTATTATATATAGAGAGATCAAAACAAAGGCCCCGAGGGAGCACCGAAGAGTAAGGCTCAAGGGAGGCCAAGCCTCACATCAAGAGCAACCAGAGAACAGCAATACAAAAAATATATATACAACTACGCACAGTACAGATATAAGTTGTTACAGAACATAGCAAATACTAGGGAACGGTGTCATCGATGGTATCAACCCAAGCCACCCAGCCCAAGGCGCCTTCCATCCAAACGATGTGTTTGGTTTCCTGAATCTGGGCCAACATGAGGACCTGCTCCTTATTGACTTTCCTGTTGTTCTTCACTTCTTGGATCAGGATCTTGCACGTTTTCTCAAAAAGCTGCAGATCGTCCATAGTTTGCCGCCAGGCATAACCACCTTGCATCTCGTAAATGAAGAACGTGGCGGAGCCATTCTTGAGGAACCTCTTGAGCTTCTCTTTTTCAATCAACATGGTGGTGCGGACCTGCAAAAATATTTTAAGGTAGATGAGTTTTCAAAAAGACTCAGTAAGAATTCTGGGATTATTCTGAAACCTCTCTTCATTTCTACACTTCCAGATTTGCCACAAAATCACAGAGGAGAGGATTTTCCAAAATAAATTAGTATCTTTTTTCAAACCAACAATATATCCGGTAATAATCTCAAAGCTGTTAATAAAAGAAGGATACAAAATGCCAAATAAATGCCAAATCTCTTTAGCAAACATGCAGTCCAAAAGAATGTGTCTACCAGTTTCAGGTAACCTGCACATGGGACAAATATCAGTACCAAGGGGATCTTTTCTGATAGGGAGTCTATCAAGAATGACCAGCCAGTTAAAACATTTAATCTTGGGTTCAATAGGCCCTTTCCACAGAATGTCAAATATGTTCTTCCACGCACGGGTATCAAGAGATAAGTACCAGACTTTGTTAATGTGGTCTATAACGGCCTCGGAGTGCCCAATAGTGTTGTAGATGTTTTTAGCTTTGATTTTGTTAAGAACGGTCCCATCAGGCCATTTGATGCATAAAAACCTGTGGGAGTCCACATGACAGGAGGTCGGGAGATTACTGGTGGCCTTGCGGATCAGATTGTAAGTCTTCTTCTGGGAAGCGGGCAGGTCAAACTTGCTGCTGAGAGCCTCCCAATCAATTAATCTGTCATGCTCAAAAAGGTCAGCCAACTGGGTGATGCCTTTGCTACTCCACTGCCTAGCAGAGCAGCCCTGAGAGAGGGCGAGGGGCTTGCCAGAGTAGCTCAGGTTCCACCAAATGGACCTTTCACCGTAAAGATGGTCATTATCATGGAAGGATCTGTTAGATATAAAACGTTTCACATAATTCCAAGCTTTCCAGATGGATCTAAAGACAGCAGATCCTTGCACAATCACGGGAAAATCACCAAGGACAAGATCATTGAAGGGAAGATTCTTCCAAGACTTGGCTTTCTTGGGGATGCCCCTCTCTATGTTGTTTCTAACCAAGACCTTCCAGGGATCATCACCATCAAGGGAGTGAAAGATCCACTTAGCGGCCAGCGCAATACCCTGAAGCTTAAGATCCTTCAGACCAAGCCCCCCAAGGAGTTTGTTGGTGTGGCACCAATCCCATTTAACCACATGCATTTTATTTTTGCCTTTGCCATCAGACCAGAGAAACCTCCTAATATCTTTCTGGATCTCATAGATTTGATAGTTACTGAACATCCAAGCAGAGGAGAAATAAATATTATAAGAAGACAGAATTTTCTAGCAAACCTGCACTCTGCCGGCCAGCGACAGGGCCCTGTTATGCCACTTATGGAGCTTCTTGCCAATCTTGTCTTTGACCCAGAACCACATGTCTTTAAGTGAAGGGTCGATGGAGAAGGGAATACCAAGATATCTCACAATCTTGTTAGGGCCACCCCATTGAAAATTGTAGTTTTTGAACCAGTTGGGCGGCTGCTCAACCCATCCAAGGCACACAGACTTAAGGTGGGAAAGGTGAGCACCCGAGATTTTGCATAAAATGTTGAGCTTGTGGCTGAGGGCTTCGAAGTTATCAGCCGTAGCTTCAAGAAAGATCGCTGTGTCGTCAGCGAACTGGCAGTTGATGAGCTCACTGTCATCAGGGAGAGAAATGCCTTTGACAGCCGGGGAGACAAAATTGTCTCTAAGGATGTAAAAGAGGGCTTCAGACGCTATCACAAACAGGGCAGGGGCCAAGGGGCACCCCTGTCTGATGGATCTCTCAAGAGGAAAAGACTCAGTAAGGAAACCATTCACATCGACTTGCGTGAAGGCGTCTTTGAAGAGGATTTTCACATAACTGCAGAAAGTACTGGGGAAACCAAAAGCTTCGAGCATCATGGAAATGAACTTCCATTCCACTCTGTCATACGCTTTCTCAAAGTCCAGAAGGAACATGACATAATCTTGTTTAGAAACATGGGCCCAATTCATGGCTTCCCAACCGGTAATCAAGTTCTCCAAGATATATCTTCCTTTTATAAAACCCGTTTGGGTAGGGCACACAAACTTGGGAAAAATATTCTTGATCCTGAGGGCCAGAATTTTGGCAAAAATTTTATAGGAAACATTAAGGAGAGTGATAGGTCTCCAGTTCTTGATAAGAGCTTTGTCCCCATCCTTGGGGAGCAGCTTGATAATTCCCCTGTTAATGGAGGAACCCAAAGAACCAGTAGCTATGGCCTCAGAGTAAATCTCCAGCAGGTCATTACAAATCCAATCTATATTGGCTTTGTAAAACTCAACGGGAAGCCCGTCCGGGCCAGGGGCCTTGTCATTATTAAGCTCCTTAATGACATTTCCAATTTCATCAATAGTGATCTCTTTGGACAGAAGATTAGCTTCTATCGAGGAGATCTTATTGGGAATGAGGGAACGGATTTGGTCTCTCAAGAGGACCGCCTCCTCCGAATCCTCAGAGGTGAAAAGGTTGCAATAAAAATTGGCAAAGGCCTTTTGGATGTTATCCGGATCGTTGATTTCAATATTGTCAACAACAAGTCTTTCAATGTTCTCATTAGAATGCTTTTGTTTGATGAGATTGAAGAAGAATTTGGAACCTCTGTCCCCACATAAAAGCCAGTGCGCATGGGATCTGACCATGGCACCCTTGACCTTGACCTGTTGATGTTGCCTAAGGGCATCTTTAGCCTTCACCACTTGGTAAATAAGCTCACAGTCAGTAGGGTTGGCCTGGATATTCATTTCGGCAGTTTGCAGCTCAGAGGAAAGTTTCTTTTCCACATACCTAAAGTCTTTAGACCTTTTTTGTCCTATGGTCCGCAAGAGATTCTGCCAGGAAAGCAGATTCAGGTTCCATCTGTCAAGGTGGGACAAGTCAGGGAAACTTTTCCTGTTAAGGATGCTAATGATACGGATAGCGCAAAGGGTATCTTTATCACTGAGCAGCTTAGTATTAAGAAAGAATTTGGGGTGGGGTCTTTCGCAAGGGTGAGGGGAGCTATTGATCCTGAAGCAAGCCGAGATAGGATGGTGATCGGAGAGAGAGGTGGGGGTAACCAGGACCGTACGCCCAAGATTATCAGGGAGGAAAGAGAAAAAATTCTTGCTGGCATAGAAGCGGTCCAACCTGGAATAAATCCTAAAAGGGGGCTGCTGGAAATTACACCAAGTGTGCCATAGCCCGGGGTGAGAGTCCTTAACACCGGATAAAGGATCAAATAACTGTTTGGAGTTTAACATCTTGCACCATTTCATTTTTTCAGCCTCTTTCCAGACAAACGGCCGGCCACCAAGTTTGTCATCCTGAGACTCAATCATATTGAAGTCCCCCCCAACAAACCAGGGAATATTAGGGAGAGCGGCTAACCAATCCCAGAGACAGGCTCTCTCCTTGCAATCATTCGGGGCATAAACAGAACAAATGCCAAAATCACGATTATTGACATTGAGAGTAACCCAAACCGCCCTGTTGCAGGGGGAGGAACCATTGCCAGTGATAAATTTGGCCCACTTGTTGTTAATCAGAAGGGCAACACCCCCCCTACCTCTAGGGTGGTTGGTAAAAAGTTTAATAGCATCTCTCCAAAGAAAATTGAGATTGCCTTCCAACATGTACTCAGTGGCCTTAATTTCTTGTAACATGAGGAAATCCAACGAGTTACAGGAGTCAAGTAACCGTTTTATGATCCACTTTCTATCAGGGGATTCAAGCCCCCGGATATTCCAAGAAATACAATTCATTGGGGAGTAATTGAGGAGGGAGCGCTGAGTTCAGCTGTGCTTGCCAAAGAAGCCACCGTAATGCCCTGGGATTCACCCGATTTTCTTTTTGAAGGGTTCTTGTTTTTGGAGCCTAATCGTCTCCCCCTCCGCTTGGTCATGGGAAGAACATCTCTCCCCTCAACGTCATACTCAGACTCCTCATGGGAAATGTACTCCAGGTCAACAGAGTGCTTCTGGATGAGAGAGGACGAAGCCTCAGAAAAATTGTTTGCCGGGATGATCTCAAGCAGACAATCATCACCAAGCTCACGAAACACTTTAGGAGGGAATCTTGTGGAAGGGGCCGGGTCCTGGCATCTGAGAAAACATTCCATCATATCCGAGCCTGAAGGTGTGGAGCTGGGGAGCGGTTCTTTAGGTTCGGGCACAACGGGGTTGACGGTGACAGGGTAGGACTGAGAGCAAAGGGGCCGAGATCCTTCAGTTTCTGAATTAGACTGCTTATTAACCCTTCGGCGTCTCTTATTAGAGTTTTTTGCAACCGTAGTGAAAACGGCGCTAGGGGCTTTATCCACGGGAGGGCAGGGGTCACCTTGGAGTTCAGAATGAGGGGCGGCAAAGGCGGTGGATGTGTTACAGGACTCAAAAGGGGGGACGAACTTTGCGGACGGCTCTGACGGAGGGGCAATCTCCACTAACTTTTCCGGGTTAGGGTTCCCAGCGGCTGGCGAACTGCGGGGGTGCGGGGGTTTGGAGGGCACGGGTTTCTTCTTTATGATAGGGCAATCCCTCCTTATATGCCCTTCCCTTCTGCACAGAAAGCAAGCGTTTAGACCCCCTAGAATATCGACGGGGCACACATATTTGTCATCAGAAAGGCAGATATTGATTTCGGGGGGAATTTCAAAGCCCGGGTTCAGAGAAATGAGAACTCTAGCATCCATGTGAGGAACCAGTCGCACAGTATCATCCATGCAGATGACCTTACCGAGCGGTTCAAGCAATTGCGAGAGGAACCGCCATAGGAAAGGCGGAATCTGTTTGATCACAATCCAACGCGGGGCCGAAAGCGCGAGAACTTCTTCATGTATGGCTTCCGGCGACCACGCGATGGCGCGGAATGAGGTATTTCCAACGGTCCAGTATTGTTTTTTGAGAATCTCCATTTGGGTTTCATGGGAAGTGAAAAAGATAACAAACAATCCTTTCTGAATCTGTCTACAGAATGATATATGGAATCCAAGCTTCAAATTCCAGAAATTATGAAACCAATCATCCATAAATTTCCTTGGCGGACATTTATCTAACTCAACAGCAGAGAAAAAAATTGCAGAATTTTTGAGTCTATTTTTCTCCTTACAAATTTCAGCAAGCATTTCGGGATTTGGAGAAATGGAGAGAGGTGTGGGAACAACCCCACAATCCTTACCTTCTTCGGTGGTTTCATTAGGGTTAGCAATGGAAAACCTCGCACCCGCGTCGATGGAGACCCCCGCGTTCGCCACCGCCTCAGAGAAAGTCTTGGGTCTCGACGGCAGAGGAGAAGAATCGAGAATGTTAGGGCTACCGGCGTCAGACGCCATAAATGTTAGGGGAGCCGCCGAAGGAGGGTTAGGGGGTACGGCCTCTGCCGAGCGGCAGAGAGAAGAGGATGACGATAAATTAAACATTAATGCTCATAAATTCCTAAGCTACGCAGGAAAAACCACACCTGAAAGCCTCCTTTGCTCGGACTTCGAGGATGACAGACTTTCGATCAATGAAATTACCAGTCGATCCGGTGGATAAGGATTGGAATATAAGTCAACCCTTTTTTTTTAAAAAATTAATAATTATTATATTATAATATATAATAAATATAATATATAAACCCACCATTCATGGGGTTGGTGGTGTCAAATCCACCAAATTAGCAAGGGCTACTCCATGGTCTCCCAGAAAGAAGGATGAATCAAATTAAACTTTGACGACACTTCATGGGGAAATCTTGGAGCATTTGGTGTTGGGTGTATTTTGAGGGACCACAATGAGACTATCTTAAGTAAACTAAGTTTCCCACTACTCCTGAGACAAACAATGAGGCTAAAATACATAACTTATGGTTTGAGCTAAACGAAAGCAAAATGATCAAAGTAAAGAAGTTATGTATTGAAGGAAACTCTCTCCTAATGGTGAACGCACTATGTAAACAAAACATAAACAATTGGAGATTGAATACGGGAGAGGTCCTAGTAGTTGAGTATGTTTCAATAGTTGTGATAGTAGTTGTTTATATACCTAGTGTTCAATAGTTGTGATTTGACTACCCATAATTAAACAAAATGTATTCCTTTGATGTAAAAAGCAATCAATCATGTCATGCTACATCAACGCTCAACTACCCATGATGTGAATGCACAAGTATTGGTGTCACTCTTTTCTTTGGCCTTTTTGGACACCTTGACAAAAAGCATGCTGATGTGACCCCGAAGTTATAAGCAGAGGACTTGTCAAGTAAGTTGTAAAAAATTGGGAGTGATTTGAAATTTCCACATAAGATTTTGAGAAGCGTGAAGTTAGGGTGCACAACTATTAAATCCTCTCTCCTAAATAATTGTCATTGTCTAAATGTATGAGAATGTTTAACTCGTTTGAAGATTTCACATATAATCACATATACACAAGGAAGGAAATGGAAATAGGGAGGCTGACACACTCACCACCAACATGACAACAATCACATAATATGGCATTGATCGATGTGACTTCATTGTGCATATTGACATTAACTTGACATCCGGCCTCCATCTAATGATAGGTGGAAATCATTTGTAATCTAAACTCCCTGGTGGTGATGGTATGTGAGCCACCAAGACACCATGTCAAGCACTTACCAAATGGCTAACTTGTAAGACAGGGCCAGTTCGCATTTAAGTTTCAAGCACCCTTGACTCATGAGGTATGTGAGATGGATTGGGTAAGGGACGAAGCAATCTTTCCCCTCATATCCAGCATTTCATTTTTCATGTGAAGGTATCAGATGCGACCTATTTCAACCCATGTGGGAACAATGAGGATCATTCATTTGATGTGGGGTCTCTACTTAGACTTTCTAACAATGGATAACCCGATGTGGCTAACATGTCTAAGGATGAAAATGACCTTTCTAGGTGTTAATTTCTATAACCCAGCAATAGATTAATTACACAATAAATTCACAGAAAGAAATCTAATTTATAACAATTAATACAATTGGGTTAATTAACAACTAATAACAACGGAAGCAAAAATAACAATAAGCCAATCACAAAAAGATAATAACACAGATATACCTAGGAAACCCTAATGCAGGGAAAAACTTGCAAATGTTGGATC
>VDFB02208238.1:0-67089 GCA_007258455.2 Sequoia sempervirens
GGTAATTGCATCCACATTTTTTAACAAATCCTTCAACGAATCTGCTAGATGTATCCTTTTTGTGGTTGAAGAATTTTGATCACTCAACCTACTAATAAGATCCTCAACTTCTTTTTATTGTTTTCAATTTCACTCCTCAAATTTTCTTGAGTGCCAGGAGGGTATTGAGAGAATGGTGGGGTAGGTTGATTTTGTTGTTGAGGTTGATTTTGTTGAGGTTGATTTGGTTGAGGATTTTCCTCCTCTTGTTGAGGATTTCCTACAAATTAAAAAAAAAATCATTCATTTCTAAACTAAAACAAACAAAATCAATTTAAAACAAAAAAATTCATTACAAATACCAAACAAAACTTACCTCTTGCATCTCTTCGTCGTCGAGGTGCCATATTTGTGAAGAAAATTGAACTCAAGTTGATCAAATGTGAAGAAGTCACCTCCTCAACAACGTGAGCGCGTAGTGCAGGGTTTTTGGCCGCAGGCAGAAATGAAAATCAGTAAAAAACAAATGAAGAATGTTCACTTTTTTTGCTTTTAAAAAGCCAAAACGCGTTCTCATTATAACACGAACGCGTTTTTTCTCATTTTTCACTTTTGTGGCCACAAAAGTGCGACCATCTTGGTGCACTTACCCATTTTTCAATTTTTTTTGATAATCTGCTATTTTTCCACATGTGTAGAATAAAGAGCTTGATTTTTGGTGAAAAACCTACATTCACAAGAAATAAAAAATAAATATAATAATGAAATTAAATTTATTTAAAATTATACTTTTTGGGAAGCTTATAATAAGGACTACATACAAAAAAAATAAATTAAATGAATTCATTTGATCCCCCCAAAAGGTAAATCAAAAGTTATTTTTTATCAGCATTTTGATAGGTGTAAAAGAGACTCTGTTATAGGTATGGTTTAAAACTAGCGGGATTCTATCCAAGGGGGTTTGATTTAAGGTGGTTCGATCAAATCCTCTTCAATTGGAATCCTTTAAATGGAACTTTTCAGGGCTTAAATCATTATATTTTCTAAAAATATGTGATTTCAACAAAAATCAGGATCTCCTAGAAATCATAAACCAATATTGTGGCTAGTACTAGTCTACTTCCATGTCACGAATCTGAATCAAGGATAATCAACCAATCACAATGTGACACACCATCCAGAAGAAAAAAAAAACACAAGATTTATGAGTGGAAAACCCTAAAAGGGTGAAAAAACCACTATGAACATTTTCTCTATTAAGCCTCACTGGCTAAAAACTCGCTGATTACATATTGCATGCCTCACTAAAAATACAACAAGCCTCACTAGCTACTCTTTATGCCTCACTAGCAAAGCCTCATTGGCTACTCAACCTACCTCACTGTCTTCTCAATCTACCTCATTGGCTTCTCAATCTGCCTCACAAGCTTCTCAATCTTCCTCACTGACGAATCACCATACCTCACTAACAAACACACCACTTCAAGAGAAATAAACAAAAACTAGAGGGTTACTCTATTTCCATACATATCACTACTCTATCTTTGTACTAGTTCTTCAAAAAAAATCATCTCCCTTATTCACCCATATCACCACATTGATTCAAAATCATAATTTCAAAACTACCTCTCCTTTTTTTTGTTTCACATTCAAAACCACACACCCTTTTGCAAACATAAACAAAAAAACCTTCACAAGACTCTCCTCAAGACATCAAATACAATAACTAGATAGATATGTGTTGGTGTAAATAAAGTCTTGTACCTAGTTCATTCATTACTAGGGGACTTATTTACATGTTAGTTTACTTAGGTCATAGGAAGGAATCTTTCTAGAAGGTGTTAGCTATCATTAGTTGTTATGTTATCCTTTGAAAACTACTACATGTGAACCTAGGTAAGTGTGATTAGTTGTCTCATGTCATATGATTAAGACACTTGTCATAATCCTATGACATCTTGCATCTCACTTTGGCTATATAACCAAGGGGTATCTCATTGTAATCAACATCTCATATCATTGAATCATATTGATAAGAATATAGTTTATTATTGTCATATTCATCTCTCTTTCTTGTGCTTTCCATTTGGTCTCAAGATCTTAGCAGCCATAGCCAATTCTAACATTGTATCGGAGTGGGTTGGGTGCCATTGGAGAGTCTTTTTCTAAAGAGAGATACCAGATTTGGGGGTGTTCCATTTTTGGCTCTTTATTGCAGGTTCAAATTGGAGCTTGCCATTACATATAGAAGGTTCGAGAAAGTCAATTTTGCATTTTTTTCATCCAAATTGGACATACGAGGCCAAATCTATGAGGATTTGAAGCTGAAGAGTGGTTGCCAGATCCAAAAGGTAGTTGCATTTTTGGAGCATTTAGGGTCAAATCCGACCTTGCCATCACATCCAGAAGGGCCAAAAACCCTAAAATTGATTGTCAAATAATCCAAATTGTCCAAATCATAGCAAGTCATTTGGTGAGGCAAAATGTTTTTTCCCAAAGAGCTGTACGACCCCCAAATCATCATAAATGCGATGGTACGATTTCATAAAATAAAATGTTTTATTTGTTTTGGAATATTTTCTGAAAATTTTTGTATAAATTTTTTTTTGTATCCATCAAATATATTTTCAAAAGTTTTTATAAAACAAAAAAATAAAAAAGGGCCAAAGTACGAGTCCACATACTTGTACAGGCTTGCAGTACTCATTGTACTTGCAGGTACCACCGGCTGCCACGTGGATTCATGTCCCTTTTCACCACCAGTGACGGTCTTAAAAATTCTAGTCGAAGCTTTTAAAATATGGAAACTTTAAAAATCTGCAAGGGTTTCCAAACAATAGGCACTTTTGGAGAATATTCTTACGTCCACTCAAGATTCTTCCAACCCACAATGTCCGCATGAACGTCAAAATAAAGACAACAATCTTAGTATATTTCCTGGAAAGAGGACGAATATTCTCGTGATGACCAGGTTCCTATCAAATTTAATCCAGTGTGTTACTGACATCAGGAATATGTCAGTAGCCTGAAATTTCTTTTGGCCCCCTCACGGTTTGCAATTTGGTTTTCATAGGCAAACTTTGAAGCTTCATATCTCAGTCATACGAGCTGCTTTTTTTGAGAAATTTTTTTATTTGGGATAATTTTTCGTGCTCTTCGCAATGGTGCAATCAGTTTCTAGTTTTGGTGTCTGGTTTTTCCATAAATTGTAGATTCTCATAGGTGTTGCTGCTTTATCCTCATTTTGGGAACTTCGGGAGCTCATATCTTGCTCCTACGATAACATTTTTGGGTGCATTTTTTTTTGAAAGTGTATGATTAGATTGATCTCATTTTGCACGAAAAATTTCACTTGATTATGTAGTCAAATTTGGTATTTACATGTACCAAAATCAAAGACCACTTTGCTATTTTTGGCAAGTGGCAACTGTAAACGCAGTAAATATAAAGTGACAAATTAGATATTGCTTGGGGAGGTTTTCTTGATTGAGTGATTTGGGGGGGTAATCTTGCAGTGATTGGTTGCATTCTTTTTCTTAGTATGTGTTCTTGCAATGGGGAGATCTCAAATTGAACCCCTAAATCCACATAATTATGCTACATGGAGAAAATAAGTATGAAATTATCTCATGATGAAAGGTCTAATAGGTCATTTAAAGGACACCATTCAAAAACCTACTGATGCTAAAGAATTGGCAAGGTGGGAGATTGATCGTGAGAAAACAATTGGATGCATATGTTCATTAGTCTCATTTGATTTGCAATTTCATATTGAATCATGCAATACACCTAAAGAGGCATGGGAGACTTTTGAAAAATTGTATGGTAAAAAAGATAAGATTAGGGGTTATGAGATTGATAATGATTTGATGAATCTTGATCCTAAATGTTTTGACCACATCCAAGACTACATCTCCAAAATCAAGCAATTAAGAACACAGTTGAGAGAATGCAGTATTGAAAAAGAGGATTTACAATTGATTCTGAATGTGTTATCCAAGCTTGGTCCTGAGTATTCAGTGTTTTTTTTTTTGGCTTTCATACCCATATAATTTCTATGGGAGCATCATATGTTGATCCTAATTTTGATGACTTTGCAAATCTCCTAATCCAAGAGGAAGCTAAGTTAATGAACATGGGTCTAATCAAGTCTTCCAAGTCACATGCATTAGTGGCAAGTGAATCTAAGGGACAAAGAATCAGGGAATCTTGATAAGAATCAAAAGAAGAAAATGAACAAGCCTCATAAAGAATCATAATCCTCATCCTCAAAAGGAGAATCATCTAAGAAGGAGAGGCCTATTTGTGCATATTGCAAGAAGGATGGACATGAAGAACACTATTGTTATAAGAAGGATATTGATGAGTTGAAAAATCTTCTCAAAAGGAATCACATTGATTTTCCTTGTAGAATGTATGAATCTTCTTCTCCTTCTACTTCAAAATAGTCTAAAAAGGACAAAGGTCAAGCATCTACAATAGGAAAGAAAGGACAAGCTCTTTGTGCTCTTTCAGGTCCAGGATCAGGGAGATGGATTCTGGATTCATGAGCTTCTCATCATATGGCATCTTCACAAACTATCTTCTCTTCATTTCAACCTTGTACTATGTCTCCTATCTTGATGGGAAACAATACATGCATGAGTGTAATATGGAAGGGATCTATTAGTTTTGGGGACAACAAATTTCAGGATGTCTTTTGTGTTCCTCATTTGATGAACAATCTTCTTTCCATATATTAGATTACACATGGTGGAGATGGGAGAACTATGGAGTTCACACCTGATTCGGTCATCATTTGAGACTTGGAGACTAGAGAGATCATTGCTCCTAGGGTTTTTGATCATTCATCTTGGTTGTATACCTTTGCACAATTTTCTTTTGATGGTGACATTGTTCCTTCGATTGTTGATCACATACACCATGATTCAGAGCATACATTTGGATTCTTGAACTTGGGAATTCTCACATCAGATCCAATACTTGAGCCATGCATTTCATCTCCTCCATTTACTGTTGTTGTTGATGATGCTTGTGATTCCATATTTTGGGTTCCTTGTGATTTAGTGCAACATGATATGCATAATCTTCTAGATATGGCTACTTTGGATGACTTCCTGATAGGTATTTCAAACTTGTTTGTGGAGTCTCATCTTGTAGATTTGGAGGACACCATTGATGACATTCATCTTCTCTTTGATGGAGAAGAACCTTCTTGAATTTTTGTGAGAGAACACATTGACCCTCTTGTTCATTATCTACATGATCATTCTTCACAGTTTGGCATGAGTGTGGATACTTTTGGTCAACATTTGGAGGAGGCTTCTTTGTCTTCAAAGGGGATATCCTTGTCTTTGGATCATGTTCTACATTCATCTCTACTATATGTTGGATTTTCCTCTTTAGCCATGTGGCCTAGAACGCCTGTTTGGAGTGTGTCAACTTTTGACATCAACATGGAGATATTTGAGCACGTTTCAGAGACACCATCATCCATCATCCATATTCTTGACATCTTGCATACATCCTTGGTTTTGTTTCTTCCCAAGGGGAGGAATGTTGTTCAGCGAGATTGGATCATCTTTAGCATTCAATGTTGAGCTTCTACCATTCTTGCAGGAGACTCGACATTGAGGGGGGGCTTCCTTGTCTCTCTTCTACTTCTTTCTAATGGGGGGGTCTTTTTCCTCACATGGGGTTTTTACCTTCCCATTCTTCATTGAGAGCATTTCTATTTTGTATGTCATCTCTCTTTTGGGGAGGAGTTTTGTCCCACTGGGTTTTCTCCTTTTCTGCGTTTGTGAGAGATTGCATTGATTGCATTTGCATATGTACATGGGTACCTAACATGGCCTAGTAGCCAAGACCCATCTTTGCATATTTGTGTCATTTGCATAATAATCTGCTACTCCCTAAGTTGCACTTAAGGGGGGGTGTTGGTGTAAATAAATTCTTGTACCTAGTTCATTCATTACTAGGGGACTTATTTACATGTTAGTTAAGTTTACTTAGGTCATAGGAAGGAATCTTCCTAGAAGGTGTTAGTTGTCATTAGTTGTTATGTTATATTTTGACAACTACTACATGTGAACCTAGGTAAGTGTGATTAGTTGTCTCATGTCATATGATTAAGACACTTTTCATAATCCTATGACATCTTTCATCTCACCTTGGCTATATAACCAAGGGGTCTCTCATTATAATCAACATCTCATATCATTGAATCATATTGATAAGAATACAATTTATTCTTGTCATATTCATCTCCCTCTCTTGTGCTTTCCATTTGGTCTCAAGATGTTGGCAGCCATAGCTAATTCTAACAATATGAATAATTAGCAATAAATCATTAAGGATTTGGTTCAATCCTTTTCTCTCATCTTTACTGCAACTTCTTTCAATTGCAATGACACAAAGAAAAATTTACTGGACCATTTCCCTGATATGGTTTATAACTCCAACACAATTCAAGATCTCTGTAGCATGAAAAAAATCAAGTCCTCTGTCACATAAAAACTTTAGACCTTTGCCACATGAACACTTAAGACTACTGCCACAATAATATTGGTATATGCAGAATACTATAAAACTAATTTACATACTATCCTTTGAAATCCAATAATCTGCTCAAGCACATTTATCTATACCAAGAAAATAATAATTTGAATCACAAAAATATCATAATACTTATGTGGTTTGATCTCTTAAATCTTCTTCAATCTGCACTATTATGGCATAAGCACAATACCAAGGTTCTCATGAAACTCCCCTAGTTCTCAGAAAAATCAAAACCTATCCAAGAACACCTTCAATACACTGGCATAGCTTTTAAATCCCCTGCCACCTCCATACAATTACAAACTAGCGCATAACTAAAACCAAGGTAATGACATTCAATCATCTATCAAAGTGTTCACACCTGGAAGTAGCCATTCTTAACATTTTAAATCTAGATAGGTTTGGCATTTCTCACCTGTGTTACAGTTGAATGAAACCTTTGATCTTCCTTTTCAAACAATTATCAAACTATGTAACTAAAACAAAGTCATTGACACTCAAATGCTTGTCAAATGAAAATCCTCATAAAGTGACTGCTATGCAACTTTAAATGTTGACCACTAATCTTCTACACCTACTAATTCTCCAATCAAATGATGGCCATTGATTTTCTTTTGGATAGTGAAACACAAAGAATTAACTTGTTAAGTTGGTTAATCAGGAAGAGAGGGACGATAACCAATGTAATTGCAACCCTTGATTAGTCACTTAAGTGAATTTTAACCTTATAGTGCCAGTCAACATTCAAACATAACAAAAGTGCATTTGAGATTTAGTAAACCATGTAGAAAGCATAAACCTAGGAACTTTAGGGTTTTTAGTTTAGGGTTTTAGAAATTCCTTAGTGATCTAGGTTATAAAGTATAAATAACTCATCAGATACTCATTAATGTTCAAGTCTCTAAAATTGATGATGAACAGTGGAAGCAATATCAAATTCTTGAAATATTTCTTTGGAAGATTCTTTGACACAAAACCTTCAAACATGATCTATCAAGTCACCATCTTATATACCTCTAAATAATTTCTTTGTAAGATTCTTTGTCAACAAACCCTCAACACTAATAATCAACTCTGTGCTACACTACTAGTATTGCCAACACACTCAATGTGCAAACACTATGACACAATGAATAATATTGGCATACAACCATGAATAGAAACCATGAATAAACAAGCATGAGATGTCATCACAACATCAAAGACCTTGTACAACAAAGGATGCATCGACCTTTGTATCAACCTTTCCTCAACTTATGTATGATAGATCTTATCAAACCTTAGCATAATGATATGAAACATGAAAAGATCTTTGACATCAAGCATCAAATCAACACTTTTCAATAATTAAAATTGACATCAACCTCTCAACAATAAGAAACAACTCATGAGACCTTCAACCAAGACTTTGTCTATCCTAAAGCAACACTTATTAACACCATGAAGCAACAAACTTGTATCAGTAGACCATGCAATGAATGAGCAACACCAATCCATATCAACACATGAGATGAAGCAACCCCTCTCAGATCCATGGAGAACATCAAGAATTGAATGTGAATGAACATCAAACTCCTTTTACAACAACATTTAACATCAATGAAAAACACCATTAACAAGAAACCCATCTTTGATTTGTATGAATTGATTAGATTTGTATCCTTTGAATCTTTGAAAATTTTGACTACTTATTTTACTTTGACATACATGCATCTTGTATTTTACATGCACATCAAAAAGTGGGGAAAAAATATAATGTTAATAATGACATATTTTGTGTTCTTTTTTCTTATGTCTTTGGATAAATTTGATAAAAGTTTCATAAATATAACAATTCTAGCTTAAATATGGTAAATTCTTGCATGAATTTAGTCCATGGTCTATCACTATATCCAAATTTTACCATCACTCATCCTCTGAGATGGGTCATGATCCTTATTATCTCCCATTCATCACCTTGGTTCAAATATACAAGTGTAAAATTGACCCAAGCTATTTTTACAATTAGAAATATAACCTCAAAATTTAAGAATTTAAAATTTAATTTATACATTACTAGAATTTTCACTTGCCATTGTGAGTTGGAAAGCACATGTTTCTATTGATTTGTGTTCTATGCTTCTCTATTTAAATGTATGCATTCATTCATTTTAGATCATGATAAAAATTATCAAGGACAACCCAAGAATTATTTATGAAAATTCATCATAAAGTATTTATGAGAGCATCATTAGATCAACATACATTATCCTAGATTCACTACATGCCTACTTATCTTCAATAATTATTTCAAATTCATTGAATCATTCTAAGGGTCCAATTGAGAAAACATAACCCTCACAATTTAGTAGCTTCTCCATAAGTTTTTTTTTAAATGTCAACCCTTACTAAAAATCATATATCAATAGACCGAAGCAAAGGAATTTTAATAATTAAACTTCTAGTAGTCCATTCTTTTGCATACATATTCATGTTTCAATTTTGTAAGAGTTGAATATTAGCTCCATACCCAAGACCACCTACACAAACAATGGACTCCTTCCACAAGAGACTTGTATGCAAAAAAAAAGCTTGCTTGATATTAAGACCTATAAAAAGATGATGAGGTATGAAGTATATTACAAATGAGTATGTAAGGACCTTGATTATTTTAGTGTAGTAAAATACATACCCTTGTATTTTCACACTTGTTTGGGCCCACCTTGCTTTATTTATGCTTCTTTATGGCTTAATTTGTCCTATTTTTTGTTCACAAGCCCTATGAATTATATCATTTTCTGGTTAATCCCAACATTCTCCAATGCATAAATGATAATTTAATGACTCCATCTATGTGTCCCTAATTTTTGGGTCAAGACTAAAACACCACTTAGGGCATCTTTGTCCCCCAAAGGTTTTGGGACCCTGATTTTGAGGCATCTTAATTGGGCCCCTTTTTGGTGTCTGTGCCCCAAGTTTTATGGCTTGGGACTAAGATGCCACCTAGGGCATCTTAGTACTCCTTGAGTCATTTTTGGGATTTAATTTCAAATTTTGGCGAGATTTAGCCTCCTTTATTTAATGAATTCATATGTCAGCTTGGTGTGATGCATTTTTAGGATATTAAGCATAGATAAGTATAAATACAAGGTTCATTCATTCATTTCCAATCCAAGTCTTTTGTGAGAGCATTCATAATATCAAATTGAGTTCACAAGAGCATTCAAGAGAAATTTCATCAAGCATCATATCAAAGAGTTTCTTGCATCATGTGTGTTGTTGTGCTAACATTTGAGATGTAGGGTTTTGATTCAAGTTGAACCATAGATTTTTGGCACCACAAGACTCTCTAACTCTTCTAGGGTTTTGCACCTAAAAGGAGAGAGGTAGGCCAAAAATGCTAGCTAGGTTCACTCAAATAAAGGATTGTACGATGGAGTTATGTCTAAATGCAATGTTCTAGATGCAACTAAGCTAAGTAATTGGTTGATTATGAATGTAAAAACTAAGAAATGTGACATTTGAAAAAAAATTGTGTAATAGAAAAACCCATACAAATGAATGGAAAAATGCAATAGAAATGAATCAAACTAAAAGTGTGCACCTGGAATGTTGAAAAAGACTAGAAGTTACATTTGAAATGCTACTAATGCTATTTTTTAGGTCTGGAGGGACTCATTCTCCATTCTAGGTGAATCAGTCCCAATTCTGTCCAATTGAGCCAAAACCTATTTTTTTCAAAAGGGTACTCAAAGGTGGATTTTGAAGCTTCCAATTTTCACTTTGACTTCCTATAGGTGTCTACTTCCAAAATTTTGATTTATGGGTTTGAAAATGAGTTTTTGTTGATATTTTGACTTGTTGAATGAAGAGAAGACTTGAGAAACCTTGAAACTTGATCTTCAATGATTTCCAAGCTTCCAAGGGACCTAAATCTGCAAACACACAAGAATAGAAGAAGAAATGGTGAATGTTAGGGTATGGGGGTTTGCCTTGGTAAAACCCCATTTAGGTACTTAAATAAAAATGATGAAAGAATGAAATGAAAAATGTAATAATGGAATAGATTACCTTGCCATGATGTTGCTCTTGGATTTTTGCAGCAATGGAGGAAGATTCAACCCTTGAGTATCTTTAGGAACTTTCTTGATGTCTTGCAATGATAAAACCCTAAGTTGCTTGACTTGAGATGAAAGATTGGTGGATGAATAATGAATAATAGATGTGAATTGAGTTAACAGATGTAAAAATGAGTTTAGAGAGGTGCTTTTATAGGAAATTCACCTATTTTACCCATTAATACCTCATCACAAGCCGACATGAAGTAAAATTAAACTCAAATTTCACTTTTTTCCTGCTCAAAGCTCAAAATTGAGCCAAATGGGATTGATTCGCCACACATGGTGAATGGATCCCACTTGGATGGGACTAATTCACCATGCATGGAAAATGGGTTCCATAGGGGCCAATTTGACAACTTAGATGCCAAGAGATAAGGAAATAAGGTCTAAAATGCAACATTGTTGGGTATATGATCAATTTAGGTCTTGGGATGCACAATATGGGTTAATATGGGACTATTAGTGATTATGTGGATGTCAAATAGGGCTTGGGACACATAAATCAATGTGAAAGTGTAATTAAATACACTTTACAACACTAAAATGAGGTCCATATAGCCTAGGAAGGCATAAGAACCAATGTGAATGTGTGAGGCACATTACAACACTCTAGTTTAACATTAAGTTTAATTCAAAAACCTTCTAGATTGATGTGATAATGTTATTAAACACATTTTATAATGTTGAATTGTGAAAGTCATTACAAGACTTTACAACACCTTTACAAGACATCGTTAAAAGCATGTTATTCAATTTGCAAGGGTCCAAGACCTAGTGTGGATGCATAAAATGACTCAAAAAACCAAATCAAGGCCTCATTATGTCCAATTTATCATGAATTAATCCCATGTCAGGAAAAGGGTCCTTTTTTCTATGGTACACAAGCAAAGAAATTCAAGATCATTCCTTTGGTTCAAGATCCATATCCATTGTAGCCTTTGCACACAAGTTTGTAGACTTTATAAGGGTTTGGTGAGTTGTAGCATTGCATGTTGTTCATTCACTATTTCCCTTCATTACTTTACCAACAAGGGGTTTGACCAAGGAAAAACCCCCATTCACTAAAAAATAAGTTTTTCCCCACTTGCATATTTGTGATTCTAGATCTAGGTTGAAGTTGTGAAGATCATTTGAAGTACAAAGTTGTAAAAGTTGCAAAGTTGCATTGTAAAGTTTTCATCTTTACGGAAACTCACCTACAAGCCGAATTTAGAAGTTTTAGAACTTGAGATTGGAAAGGAAGTAAGTGCAGACCCTAGAGCTCGGGATCACATTTAGAGTTTTTATAAATTCAGAATAGGACTAATACACCACCTTGGGCATCCTAGTCCTCCCAAGCACATTTTCTATAGATTCCTTTAGATATGGTTCTAACATCCGAAGACTCCGTATTTGCCCTGAAAAATAGCAAAGTGACTAATACGCCATCTTGGGTGTCGTAGTCCTCCATAGCACTTTTTGACAACTTCTTTACATTTCCAAAATCCTCACATCTCTAGACTTCCCAGGTACACACATCCTACCTTGTTGTTGCATAATTTCATTATTTTCACTTTTCATTTAGCTTGCATAACTAGGGTTTGTAGGTTGAATGTTTGTTTTTGTTTTCCAAGCATTTTCTTGGTGTTGAACCTCTTTAAAGCTAAAAGAACCCCCTCCTATGTCCTCATTGTGAATTGACTCACCTTGTGAGGTTGCGAATCAATCCAATTGGGACTTCTAGGACATTATTGAGTGATTTGTTGGAGAAAGAGTGATATTCATATATCCAATTTTCCACCAATCACTTATATAAGAAAGGTGAGCAATATGATTAAACATGATTGTGACATGTGCCTTAATCCTATGACATGAGACAACTAACTCATAACAACCTAGGGATCAAGAAATAAATGCTAGAAAGATAAGATCTAGATATGCTAACTAAGACTTCTAGAAGGAATCTTATAATCTTGATTAAAATTAACATGTGAATAAGTCCCCAAAGTACCTACTATGGAAATTTACTAGGTACAAGACATATATTCACACCAACACCCCTCTTAAGTGTAACTTAGAGAGATATTATTATGTAAATGATGCAAAAAAGATACAAAAATGGGTCTTGACTACAAGGCCATTTTATATACCCATGTACAAATACAAATGAAATCTCCCACAAATGGAGAAAATGAGAAAACCCATTAGGATAAAAATCCTACCCAAAAGAGAGATAAAATATAATCAAGTGATGAAAGATGGAGGAATCCATGATACCCTCCAAGTATAGCATCCTTCACATATATACATTAGAAATTCCCCCCATAAGAGGGAATTAAAGAGACCACATAGCCCCCCATAATGAATTAGCTCCAAAACCAATAAAGAATTTCTCAAGACAAAATAAATTCCAATGATTACAAACAATATATCTCCCTTTGGGAAGAAAAATTTCCAATGATCGATGTTGAAGAAACCTCATATCCATGAAGAAGCAAGAGGGAAGAAGCATCATGAATGAAATATTTGAAGATGCATCAAGAGCCTTCAAAGATGTCCCAACAAAGTTAGGTGTAACCCCTATCAAAGAAGAAGAAAAATAATATGGAAACTAAAAAGAAACCTCCAAATATGTATGATCAAAGAGGAGAGTAACCCCATGAAACATGTCATCCAAATTGTTAGAAGAGGAATGTCAAACTAAATATGATATACCTATCATGAATCCATTCCGCAAAGGAAAATCTAGAATACAAATTGTATCTTGCTCATCTGAAGTCTTAGAGACCAAGTCAACACTCAAATTTGAAAAAGTAGTAGATGATGGAGCCTCATCAAATGGTTGAATAAGGGAAAGGTTCAAATAGCCACCAAAACCACCATCGGAATAACTGTCCACACTAGAACTAAGAGTATGATACTTAGAACATTCACCATCATGAATAACATGGGAAAAGTTATAGATTTTTACATCATGATCAACCCTACCAACTACAAAAAGTTGCTTGCTATACAAATCTCGAATGAATACTGAGTCTAGAGTGAACTCAATGGAATTACCACCTTGTGCCATTTGATATACAGAAAGAAGATTATGCCTAATATTTTGTATAGAAAGTAAATCATGAAAACTACCATTAGGGACATCAATAAGCCCTTTACCAAATACATTGAAATAAACACCATTAGCCATAAAGATCTTCATGATTGAAGTAAACCTCCAAGAGAAAAACCTATAAGGTTGGCCTGATATATGACATGAAGCTCAAGAGTTAATAATCCAATTTCTAGATTGTTCAAAATGTGTTACAACAAGATCTTGACCTTTCATCTTATTATCTTTTACCAAGTATCACCACCATTAGAAATCCCTAGTATACCTGTGTGTGTAGAAGATGAAGGTTGAGAAGAAGAAGATGATGAACTTGTAGATTTAGAAGGAAAATAAATGTTATGCTCCTTTAGAATTCGCCTCATTTCATCTAACTCTTTCTTATAACAATTTTATTCACCATACCCATGTTTTTTACAATAACCACATTTTGGCTTCTCCTTCTTAGTTTTATCTTCTGTAGGAGAGGTGGGAGTATCATTAGATTTTTCCTTAGGTTTAGACTTATTTTTTTGCTTATCCTTAGATGATGATGCAATCAATGCATGCCTCTTAGAATGTGTATCATGTTGACTAAGTTTAGCTTTTTCCCTAGTCAACCTGTCATAAAATGTCTCAAAAGAGGGCATAACAAAAGAATCACCTAATCCATCCATTGTAGAATAAAAGGAAGTAGAGATTCAGTATGCAAATGAACCTTTTAACTTAGAAAAAATCAAGAAGATGTATTATTTATTAGTTTTTTCTTTAAGCTACAACCAACCAATTGAGACCTTAATGATTTAAATTTTACCAAGTACTCTTCAATGGTAGGAAAAGAATCTATGGAAAGTGATACCTCTAATTGCATGACACAAACCTCACTAGCTGAGCCAAATAGATCCTTGTACTTATCCCATACCTGCTTAGGAGTAGTACAATCCTCAATATGGAAAACAAACTATTTGGAACATGCATAGCAATTAAACCCATAGTTTCATCACATTTACTCCTATAAGCAAATATTTCGTATTCATTAATAAAATTAGGTTGATGGTCACTTAATATGGACCACAAACCCTTAGACCAAAGAAATCCTTGAATTCTTACCTTCCATGTACAATAATTATGAGGAGTTAAAACTTCAAACCTTGGTTTAGTCATTAGGTCAACAAGTACCAAGAGTGCAAAATAGCCAAATATTTTAAACAAACTAATATGGTACCTCCCAAATCTGAAATATAATTAAAAATAAATCCCCCACACAAACTTAACTTCTTGAGGAGATAGTATGTCCAAGTTATTAACCAAGAAGAAAATATGCAAAAATCTACACAAATTACACTTGGGGCTAAATTTGAAAAAAGTGCATGAACCAAATGAATAGCTTACGAGTACCTTCCAATTGCAAATGAAATCACAAAACATGGATAAACTGGAAAAATTTTATGAGCTCGGAGGTCCAAAGGGGTAAACACACTTCAGTTTCCAATAAAATGTACCTACAACAAAATATATCAAAATGACCTACACCACTATGAAGTACATGGAACCATCTTTCTGTCAATATCTTGTTTGCAAAATTTCAATATTTGAGTGGAAAGATATGCCTTGTTGAAGAAAACTACCCAATTAGGGCATTGGGAGCCTATTTGGGTGCAAATGTTTGGCCCCTAGGAGCTAGCATATGGTTTGCAATATGACTGAAACTCTATCATTTAGAAAGAAAGAGTGACACCATTGAGTAGCAGTGGGGTGACATTTAGGCGGTAGGCGTTGGAGGTGGCTCCATGTGCCATCTAGAGAGCCTAAGCCCCTAGTTGGCCGATGGGACTAGGGTCATGGAATACTTAGGAACTAGGAGCTCAGAGGGGATAGGAAAAAATATGTAGGTCAAAAAAAAATGCAATCACCAAAAATGCTCACACCATACGTAGCAATATGGGTCTGTCCAGGGTGTAGAAACAAAAATATATATATTTAAAAAAGATTTGACCATAATTTTTTATTTAGAAAACCCTGAAGACTATTGAACAATATTTATCCAAAAACTTTATAGAATATGTAGAAAATTTTAAAACTTTAAATTTTTGTGAAATTAAAATTGTTTTGCTTGTACTCGGGGGGCCATATGACCTACTTAAGTAAAATATTTTTTCCTCAAAAACACCTGAGGAAAAACATAGGTGTATTTTAGATAAAATTTCATCTCTTGAGCCTGGTGAACATGATGACAAGGTTGATTTGGCTTCAATATGTACTAAAAGCTCAACTACCTCTAGATATTGAATCTTTAAACCCTTGCAACTTCGACAAAAAATATCAATTTTTAATGAAATGAAAGTCGATCTTGACTTTCTACGATGCCCTGGACTAAGAAATGAGCTTATATTTTCTCTAATATGAGCCCAAAATTACTTGTTGTGTGTGTGAAATGTGGAAATTATTAGTAAATCAACACAAACCTTAATGAAATGAATTATATCAAAGATTTGAAATAAGTAAACTACTGTATTTTGTAGCCAAACAAATCTTTGAAGAATGTCTCATTGTCCTCTATTTCCAAGGATTTGTTAAACCATGTGGCTCTCAAATTTTTATAAGAGCACTACGATTGTTAGGATGACACTTGAAAAATCATATTGATGTTCTAAATACAAGAAATCTAAGTTCCTACATGAAACTAATGTGATGATAATGATAATGGAGATATTTGACAAAGTGATAAATGATGTTGGATTATATAATGTAAATGCTATGATATGAAGCTAAGATGATTCTACATATGCTCAAATACTAACTAGGGATTTTCTAATCTAAAATGTAACTATAAAGCAAAGTGTGATTCTACAATGCTAAATATGAAGCCAAACATGATTCTATATGCATCTACAAAGAAAAACATGATTCTAACTATAAGACTCCAAATGCTCCAATGCTCAAAGTTATTCTTGCATGATACTCTACTCAAATGTGGGATGCAAAATACAATGCCAAAGGGTTGTATTTATAGCCTTTTCCAAGCATCTTGTGAGGTGGCAATGATCGATGGTCCATATTCAAACAAGAAGGATGAATGGTGGAGATGAAGAGAATCAAGAAGTTGTCCCCTTGACCAAAGACAACATGCCAAATGGATGGAGGAATCTCTTGACCAATAGGAAACATGCCAAATGGATGGGAGACTAAAGTGTGGGAAGAAAAGACCATGTGTTTGAAAATTGGTTGAAGAAGTGTGTGAAGAATAAGCCATGTGCTTAAAAATTGGTTGAAGATAATTCTAATTTAAAATTAGAATTATTTAATTTCATGTGACCTTGGTGAGGTGGCACAAAAAGTTGTAGACATACATTGCTTGAATTCCTAATCAAGATTAGTGAAGATTAATTAAATAAAACAAGTTGATGGAAATTTGTTTATTTAATTAATTTAGAAAAATATGATACTATATTTGGAGAATTTAGAGGATATGAACTATATAAATAAATTGGAAATTTATTTATATGTAGATGGAATATTAATTAAATAACTAGTATTTAATTAATTAAATGTTTGGACTGATTTTAGGTGTATACATTTTTCCCCTCTTTAAAGTAATGTGTTTACACATTGCTTCAAAGAAAAATTTGCTACCGATACTGAGAATTTTTTTTTCTTCGATGCCCCAGACATTAATTTTTAGATATTGACGGATATATGCCCCCTTGGGAGATAAATCAGTGAATTTTGGAATTTTTGAAAATTTTGATGATTTTTCGATGATGTGATGGTGATCTCAAAAATTTACGTGTCAGAAATGATTTATCTCTCGAAAAATGATGTAGAAGTCAATAGGTGATGATCTGATTAATTGATGCCTTAAATGTTGCCTCCTTGTGTTTGATGTTGGATGATCATGTTCAACCGATTGATTTGATGATGTTGATGTGATAGTTGATGATTGACCTCATGATAGGTGAGGATCAATGTTAGGATGATGGTGATTGACCTTATGATAGGTGAGGGTCAATGATAGGATGCTGATGATTGTCCTCATGATAGGTGAGGATTGATGATAGATTGATAATTGACCTCATGATAGGCGAGGATCAATGATAGATTGATCACTGACCTCATGATAGACAAGGATCAATGATAGATTGACGATTGACCTCATGATAGGCAAGGATCAATGATAGATTGATGATTGACCTCATGATAGGTGAGGAAAAATGATAGATGCTCACGAGATTTGATCAAAGTCTCATAAGAGCTGATTATATTTGATTGATTGATTGATAATATTGCTGATTTGCGATATGTTATGATCATAGGAGGATTTCCACATCTAGTGCAGGCAGATTTAGATTTGATTAGGCAATGTGGTTTGAATTCTTTGATTGATTGATATGCCCCAGTATAGGATTGATTAACGTTCTGAGACTTGATGATGTACTGAAACCTGATGTATACACTGATTCAATTGAGACATTGATGATGTACCTCTTGATTTGAGACATTATGATACACTGCCATTTTTGATATTGATGTATCTCGTCATACTTTTGGATATCCTTGTACACTTTGAGATTATATGATATGCAACAATGATTATGATCTATCTATCTATATGATGTTATATGATGAAAATTGTTTATGATGCATTTAATTTCTATTATTTATGCTATGTGATGTTCTATATGAAACTGATGATATGATATGCGATGGATGCATTTAATTTTGATGTTTATGATGGTGATATGCTATGGATGCAAATGATGTGTTATGATTCTATGATGATTTATGAATGATGCCTATATGATGCATGTGATGGATTTTATTTATGGTATGTGATGTATTTGATATTTTTTTTCGATGTAAATAAATGATGTAATGAATGAATGAATGTGTATATGAAATGATTGTGTGATGGTACCTAATTCTATGAGGGTGTATGTAATGATGATATGATATGAGAATGCAATGATGATATGATATGATAATGCATGATGGATTATTTTATATGATGATTATGTGATATATGCAAGGATGATATGATATGATAATGGATGATGGATGATTCTATATGTTTTATAGATTTATACAAATTATGTTTTATGGTATGTAAGATGGATTTGATTATGCAATAATGATATGTGATGTTCATATTGATTATGTATGGATGTATTGATAATGAGATATAATGATTATGTAAATGATGTTTATGATGCTTGTGATGATGATATGATTATGTGATGCAATGATTATGCTTAACTAATTTTGCAAGACTTCGAGGGTCTTAAGCTTAAATGAGTGAATCTATCCAACTTCTAAGAGCTGTGGGAAGGTTGCCATTAGTTGACTCTTTGTTGAATTAAGCTTCACAAAACTTGACATATTTCCCAATTCTTTTGGAAATATGAAGAGGCTCACTCATTTAAGCTTATTGAACCACTTTCCTAATGCCACTATATGATATGATTTTGACTATGTAAATGAGATACGATGCATGTCTTTTTTGTGTGTTTTCTGATGCAAATATTATGATGTGATGCATGGATAGATGAACCATGTTGTAATGTGTTCTAATATATGCGAGTGGTGATGCAACTGATATGCAACTAAATGAATTTTTTTCTAATTGATGAAAATGATAATGTAAGTGATGCGTAACTATATGAAAATGATGTGTTTTTGGCAATGCCAAGTGTACTTAATCCATTAATGCAAGAGATAACATTATTGTTGCAAATTTTGGAAATCCCATAAATACAGATATAAACTAACATGGATGCAATCTACTCTAACCATGCAGATCTCATATGCAAAATTTGTCATTTGTAATAGCCGATTTGTCATGCTTTTTATTATTATTGGGCCTTTAAAATGTTGAAAGTGAGTACAAGCATCGATGGTATATTTAGACCATGATGACCTAAGTACTACTTCCATGATGTTTGATAGTGCAAGTTAACACAAGCATCTAAGTATAATTAAACCAAGATGACCCGAGTATTGCTTGCATAAACATACAAGAGTTAACTGCTTTCCTATGCAAATTCATAATTTCATTAGTGATACTTTGTAGAGCACATCCCACGACAATTTGCATAGTAATAATGATCAACTCATAGACAACAAACAAAGAAAAATAATACTCCTTCTTGGCTCATCTAGTTCAATACATCATCGAGGTACTCTAGAGATATGATAACAAAAATCAAAGTATAACAATTGACCATTCTAGTTTGATGTGATAAACCCATGATTTAGAAGAACATCATCCATTTGAAGTTTTCTTTTGATTTAATTGATTTGGCTATTTGATTTGGATGGTTGATGTGTTCATGTTTGTGTGATTTGATGTTCAATGTTGAGTTGCACTATGATCATTATTTTGGGTTGTGTTGTACTACTATTGTTTGACAGTTGGTTGAAGCTCAAAGTTTATTTGCCCCAAGTGAGTTTAGGATTTTTCCCCTAGTCTAGGTGAGACATGACTGTGATGCCAGGATATGTACATGGTGCTTTCTGAGGATAGGTAGATGGATGACGAAAGCGAGTGGTCGACATGCTCAAATAGATGGAAAAGCTAGCCTGTCACAAATAGCACTTGCTACTAGGTTTTCACTAGTTTTTATTGCACTTTTTAGATTTTATGATTTTTTTTTTGTATTTTTCTCTTTTTCTTATCTTTTTGGATTTTTCTCATTTTCTCTTTTTTAGATTTTTTTAATTTGTTTTTGCTTTTTTTTGGATTTTTGATATTTTTCTGATATTTTTGTATTTTTCTCAAGATATTTAAGATGGAATGATATGATATGACCAGTTGAAGGAACATGATGCCCCACAAAAGAGGTAATGCAACCATGGATAAATGATAGATCAAATTGAAAGATTCACTGCAAAAAATGTCACACAAGCAACATAACTCTTGTTGAAAGATGATAATGGTTGATTGATTAGGATGCCAAGAATGATTGATTCCATAAGGCATGATGATGATAAGTACTTAGGATCACTGACTTCCTCTAAGTATAATAAGATTGATGATTGTTGATTATTGATTGACAAAAGATATGATGATTGGATAATGTTTTAAAGCTAGGCTCAAATATGATTTACATGATAAGGTTCAAGGTTGCAAAAGGACATGATGAGATAAGCTAGGAGATATGGAATGGAAGAAATGCAAGGATAAGGATAATGAATGGGATGATCAAGATTAACTAGATAAGATACAAATACCAGGCCTAAGTACTTTGCCCCTATTCCTCATCAAGACCAAGGAAAGGAGGAAAGGATGTATTTAGAAAGAATGATGGAATATGGATAAGGTGAAGGATATGATATGAAAGATATGGATAAAGTGTATAGGATAAGATATATGATGTTCAAGAAGATCCTTAACCTTGTCGAGATCAAAGGTGGGAAATGTGGAAGATGATATATGCATGATAGGAAGATGGAAGGACTTAAGCATCAAGTTTCACAACTAAATGTCCCTCTGATAAACCATGGTAAATGAGGGTTAGACTCATAAATGTTGGTGGATTTAGGGTATGATGGGATAATGGATGGGAGGTTGAAAGGTTTGTTGATGGATGGATGGAAATAATGGCAAGATCAACATTGACACACACCTTGAAGGATGGTGGAGTGATGGAGGAAAAATGGATTTGGAAGGTGAGAGTTTTTTAGATGGAGGATTAGAGGAAGCTTTTGGATTAGCAAATTTGGATGCCAATTTAGATTTTATTGCTTCTATGAGACTTTTAGGAATCCACATGACTTTTGACTTTGATTTTTTCTTTGTGGGCCTTTGTGGCCTTTGAGATTTTTCTTTTTGCTTTATGGGCCTTTGTGGCCTTGGACATTTTTCTTTTTGCTTTGATGGGCCTTTGTGGCCTTTTGAAATTTTATTTTGATTTATGAACCTTTGTGGTATTTGAAAATTTACTTTTTGGTTTGATGGGCCTTTGTGGCCTTTTTGATTTTTCCTTTGATTTTGGATCAAATTTTGTTTTATTTTTGCATGCCTCTTCGAGGAGACATGTTGATCCTTTGACACATGTGGATTTTGATATGGAAGCTTTTGATATTTGGCACCCAAATTGCTTCTAATAGAAATAGGAGGGGTGGATTGAGATGAATGGTATGGAGGTATTATGAATGAGTGACTGTAGGTAGAATTTTGAAATGGCATCAAGGATGTGTGCCTTGGTTGTTCTTGAGGAATAGGATATGGACCTTGGATAGAGGGAAGGTTTGATGAACTAGGATGAGGACCTAGGATAGATGGAAGGTTTGGTGGACTAGGAAACTTAGGTGTATAACCAAGGCCATGGTAGTATGGGTTTTCTTGAGCAGAAAGGGGTTCCAGGATACCTTGTTCATGAAGGCCTAATCCTTTGCCTTTTTAGTTCATACTTTGACACATTTGTTTACCAATGGGATATGTGTTGTTTGTGAAACAAGATGCAAGTCCATTTTGGGGAGGATATGATATGGATGAAAGGATAGGTGTCAAAAGTAAATCAAATCGGATAAAGGTTGAGGATCCCAATTTGTAGGTGTGTGGTTCATGGATAGCTTAACTAGGTGTGATAGGATCTTGGCATGGGGATGATGGGGTACTTTGATCTTGACTTGGAAAAGGAGTATGAGGTGTAGAATATGGAGTAGCTTGCTCTTTATTAGATGTGGAATCATCATGAAGTGGTATGGAAGGAATATCTTGATCTTGATGAGGAAAGGAATCATGAGATTTTGTGGAAAGCATATCTTGATCATCAGATGGTAGGACATCATAGATAGGATGGAAGAATTATCATGCTCTTGGGATGCAATGGAATCATGAGATGGTATAAATACATTAGATGGGGTAGAAGGAGGACTTGGAATAATACTTTTCTCTTGAGATGGAAAGGAATCATTGTGGATGAAAAGTGAAAGGAGGGGATCATCATATAATTCTTGAGAGATGGGATCTTGGTCCAAGATTGGAAGAACTTGTGGAATTTTGATATCATCAGATGAAGTGGAAAGAATGCTTTGATCTTGATGTGTAAAGGAGTCTATGTTATCATGTTTTGGACTAAGAGATTGACATGAATAATTAGATGCAAAAGGTATGATAGATGAAGATGGTTGGATGGAATCGTTAACTTGGGTGAAAGAATCCTGAGATTTATTTTGGCTTGTAGGAAATGAAGATAGATGTATGACATGGTAAGATTGTTCAATATCCTTTGTGTTTGAAGACTTTGATTTGGGTTTCTCATTTAACTTTTTCAAGAATTCAAAGAAATTGAACTTCCAGATGATGTAGTTGTTGGTGGAGAAGGTGTCATGTATGTATTTCTGTCAAATGGATAATAATAGATGTCTGGTAGCAAATATCTTTATGTGGTTGTTTCCCTTTGCATATCCTAGATTTGTTGTTGAAGGTTCTTCATTTGATGAGCTAAAGCATTCAATTGATCCTCATCTATTTCAGCCATGGTGGTTTGAGTTTCAATTTCCTGTCCTTTGAGTTTATGCTTTTTGGGGTCTTGTTAAAATGGACATACAAGTGTTATAGTTTTCACTAAACTTTTGATCTTTGTTTGGAGGAGTGCCAAGGATAAAAACTAAGTCAAATAGAATGACAAATCCTATTGATGAGACCAAGTTTAATTTGATTATACAACTTTGTTTCGTGATGAAAGGATAACAAATCCTGATGATGATGAAACTAGGCTTAACAATCGAAGGTGTGATAGGTTTGATGATTTAGGCACTTTGAGATGTTTAGATCTAGGTTTAGATTAGAGAATTCCACGTGTAGATGTCAGTTTTAACAAGTTTAGACTCTATGGTACTTGAGGAATGATTCTAGAATTGAAGAAGATTCTGAATTTTGGTTCAAATTGTGAAACAAGGGACACGTTTAACTCTTGGGTTTTTCATTTAATGGATGCACTAAAATAGAGCCCAGATGCACTAAAAGATTTGATAGATGCACTAAAACAGAGGACGGATGGACGAGAAAATTGCATAGATGCACTGTAAGATTGCCTGGATGCACTAGAATAGGGTGTCTATGCGCTAAAATATGTAGTGTATGCACTATAAGATTTGTTGAATGCGTTGTCAAAATGCATAGATGCACTATAAGATTGCTTTTATGTGTTGTAATAGAGGACAGCTGCGCCAAAGTTTTACATAGATGTGCTATAAGATTGGGCAACTGCACCGTAAAAACACAAAAATGCACTACAAGATTGCTTGTATGCGTTGGAATAGAGGATAGATTCACTAGAGTTTTGCGTAGATGCACAATAAAAATAGTTGGATGCACTAAAAGAACATATAGATCTACGCTATAAGATGCAAAAAATGCACTGAATTGGGAAAATGATGTAGTTTTTTGGAAGTTTGATTAATTTTTTGGATTTTCTAGTTAGAGACTTGGTTGTTTCAATGAATGTTTTTTTGAATCAAGGTTTTCACTTTGAACATGTGATGTTTGTGATTGACGTTGGTTTAAAAACACATTGGTAAATATGCATCAAACATGTACAACTTAGGTTGTGTATGATTATATTTGTTGAATTCCCACTTAGATTTTACTCCAACTATTCTTACTTATAGCAGATGATTAGATGCTTGACCCCACTCGCTCCCCTCTATGACACTCACTTCTATGGGGCAGCCAAGCATTAATACCCATGAATCTCCCATGTGGCATATTTTTCATCTCTACTAAAAGCTGCAAGAATGTGGGATGGCTTCAAAACAACCGTTCTTGCACCAACAAATAGATTAAGGATTTTGGCCTTGCTACAACAAAGGGTTTTAATATAGGTATTCCATTCATGGGGGATCATCTATGTGGAAAGAGACCATTGCTACCCTTCTTGTTGGAACAATCCTCGTGATACTTGAACTTTCCCCAAGTACCCACATTTATATCCCGGTTGCAAGTTGCTTGGATTTAGTGTGTTACCAGTTGGGTCGCTCCCTTGGGTGATTAATTTTTCCCACAAAGCATGCCCTCTATGGATAAACAAAAGTGAGCAAGTACATTTGTAGTTAAATCAATCTTTTTTTTATGTGAACAAAGAGAGAACACACATGATATACTCAACTTACACTCGCAAACAAAAAAGTGAATGGGTTTGGATTTTTGGTCACCTAGTTAAGGGGAGATCATATTCCTACCATTCATCAAGAATGAAAGACATAGTGTTCTTTATCCCTCTTAATTAAGCTAGATACCTATTTTAAGCAAAATAAATCATTTAAATAGCTCTAGCCCCTACATAAATCATCAGTAGTTTGATAAATTTGTCTTTGACCAGCGTATAAAAGTACCTGCAAGAAGAAAACACAAATCAATTGTCAGATTTTGCAATTTTTACCCAATGTGCTAAAATAGTCATTGGATATGCTAGAACACCGATGCACTATAAGAACTAACCAATGCACCAAAAAAACTACTCAATGTGCTAAAAGAACTGATGTATGCACTAAACTAGATACTAAATGTGCTATAAGAATTGATGAATGCACTAAAAAAGATACTAAATGCGTTATACAAACTGATGAATGCGGTAAAATAGATACTAAATGCGCTATAGAAAAGACCAAATGCACTAAAATACTCCATGTATGCACTAGAATATCTTCTGGATGCGCTGAAAGAAAGGTTGGATGCATTGGAACAGACACTGGATGCACTAGAATATCCGTCATATGAGCTGAAATAGAAGTCATATGCACCAGAAGATTTGTCAGATGCGCTGAAAGAAACCATGGTGGCCCTAAAACGTCATGTCCAACCTGTTTAAATGAACTTTTCCAGCAAACTGTTAGAAATGGGGTTTGGCCCCACAATGGGCACCATTTTGTGTGTGTGAAATGTGGAAATTATTAGAAAATCAACACAAACCTTAATGAAATGAATTATATCAAAGATTTGAAATAAGTAAACTACTCTATTTTGCAGCCAAACAAATCTTTTAAGAACGTTTCATTGTCCTCTATTTCCAAGGATTTGTTAAACCATTTGGCTCTGGGTAAACCCACAAAAGTGGTTTACAATTTGAGTGAGGAAGGAAAAGTGGAAAAAAATGACCCCATACCAAAAATTTTGGTTTTTGGGGTTCAAGCGAACCAAAAAATGGTTCAAATGAACCCTAGTTCATGCAAACTAGTTAGATGCAAGGTGGACCCCATCTCATCAAAAGAACAATGAAAACCCATTTTTGAAAGGGGGTTCAAATGAACATTGGTTTGCTTGAACCCCTGGGATTCGCTAGAACCCCCCTTTTCCTACCTCCTTGCTCTCTAGCACAAAAAAACCATAATTTTTTCCCTTCGAAGCTCGGGTTGAGGATGAAAATGGAGGATAATTCATGAACCCAACTAGAAACAAGTAATCCTCAGAACAATCTATCCAATGAATATAATTTTAATATGTTTTGGTTTTAATATGTATTTATTTTTTTAGTTTTATTAAACATAGGTTTTTCATCAAAAAATTAAGGTCTTTGTTCTGCACATGTGGAAAAATAGCAGATTATCAAAAAAATTGAAAAATATGAGTGCACCAAATATTGAAGTCCTTGATCCAACCAAAAAATAAAAATTGAATTTTGATATATATAAAAAAGTTACGCGTTATACGGTTCGCCTATGTCTGAATTGTAATTGGTTTGAATTCAAAACTTGATTAAGGAAAAAATATTCTATAAAAACTATCTAGCCAAGTGGAAGCACTAGATATTAGAGTTACAAATCTAAATTGAAAGAATTAGAATTTTATCCTTCATGGAAAAAGTTATGCATTATACGGTGTGTCACTTTTTAAAATGTTGTTTTTGAAAAAACCAATTTTAGTGGGAGATGGAAAAGAAGTACAATTTGATTCCAAAAATTTTGAAAAATATTTTTAGAATATGTAGATAAAATGTGACGAGACTCTAGTTTGCATCATCTTTAAATTCCTCGCGGTTTAGCTGCTATAGGTGCCCGAATGTGAAGATTTAGTTAAAAAATTTATTTCAGTGTCCAGTTTGGCCAAAAATTGTAAACCACTATTGTGGGATCACCCCTGAGCTCATATTTTTATAAGAGCACTGCGATTGTTAGAATAACACTAGAAAAATGAGATTGATGTTCTAAATGCAAGAAATCTAAGTTCCTACATGAAACTAATGTGATGATAATGATAATGGATATATTTGACAAAGTAAATGATGTTGGATTATACAATGTAAATGCTATGATATGAAGCTAAGATAATTCTACATATGCTCAAATACTAACTAGGAATATGCTAATCTAAAATGCAGCTATAAAGCAAAGTTTGATTCTACAATGCTAAATATGAAGCTAAACATGATTCTATATGCATCTACAAAGCAAAACATGATTCTAACTATAAGACTCCAAATGCTCCAATGCTCAAAGTTATTCCTACATGATAACTCTACTCAATTTATGTGGGAGGCAAAATACAATGCCAAAGGGTTGTATTTATAGCCTTTTCCAAGCATCTTGTGAGGTGGCAATGATCGACGATCCATAATCAAATAAGAAGGATGAACGATGGAGATAAAGAAAATCAAGAAGTTGTCCCCTTGACCAAAGACAACATGCCGAATGGATAGAGGAATCTATTGATCAATAGACAACATGCCAAATGGATGGGAGACTAAAGTGTGGGAAGAAAAGACCATGTGTTTGAAAATTGGTTGAAGAAGTGTGTGAAGAATAAGCTATGTGCTTAAAAATTGGTTGAAGAAATTCTAATTTAAAAATTAGAATTATTTACTTTCATGTGACCTTGGTGTGGTGGCTAAAAAAGTTGTAGACATGTGCTTGAATTCCTAATTGAGATTAGTGAAGATTAATTAAATAAAACAAGCTTATGGAAATTTGTTTATTTAATTAATTTAGAAGAGTATAATTTTAGATTTGGAGAATTTAGAGGATATGAACTATATAAATAAATTGCAAATTTATTTATACATCTAGATGGAATATTAATTAAATAACTAGCATTTAATTAATTAAATGTTTGGACTGATTTTAGGTTTATACACTTGCAATGAAGAAGGTCACGAAGAGAAAACCTCCAAATCTGGTATTTTTTTTTCAAGTTTTTCTGATTCCTAGCTTCACCATATGGTCCAAGGGAAGAGCATACTCAACCTTACTAAAAATAACCAAGGTATCTCACTAGCAATAGTTCAACCCTTGGATTTGAGAAGAAATTTGCAAGGCTTGGCTGTGATACCATGTAAGTGTTGAAGATTATCTTTATACCCAAGATCACATACAAAAATAATATATTCCTTCCACAAGAGATTATACAAGAAAATGAGCTTGCTTGATATTAAGACCTATCAAAAAGATGATGAGGTATGAAGTATATTACACATGAGTATAAAGACCTTGCCTATATAGGTGAGGCGAGGAATAAGATTAAACATGATTGTGATGTTGGGAATAGGATGACATTTAATTGCAATCCTAAACATTATTTCATGTATCTCCTAAGTCTTTGGAAAGTGTTCTCCAAACACTAGGATTAGAAAGAGATTGAATTAAAATGAAATGAACATGTAAATTGACATTTGTAATTAATTCTAAATGATAGGAACATGTGGGGACATCCATGAAGAGCTCCTACAAAATAGGAGCACATGGGGCACCCACATGGAAGGTGGAACTCACCTTGGTTTAAGTTAACTATTTGGAGAAAAGATAACACTTCAGTAATGCATGTAAAGATCCTAGAAGTTAGGGATTGATGTTTACATGCATGAAGTTCACTTCAGTTCAATTCATATCAGTTTAGTTCAGTTTAGTTCAATTCAGTTTAGTTTAGTTTAGTTTAGTTATAGTTCAGTTATCTTCAGTTGCATGTAGTTAGTTTCAATTGAATGCTAGTTGACTTCAGTTGACTTGGAATGCATGACCAATGACTTGAGTTGCATGACAGATAATAGATGACTACTTTTAGTTAACAGGGGATGATCATTCTTGAATGAATGGTGGAGAGATATGTTTCAGTTAACAAAGATTGATTTAGACCCACCTTGGGTGCCCAAGTTGGCTTCTTGGAGTTAACACTTTTGCATGATAAGATATTTCATAAGGCCGAGTTAAGTGGGCCCATTCTTGAGTGCCAACTTTGAGGATAAGCTTTGAAGATATCTTTAGAATAAAGGTTGAGTTATGAATTCAGTTTGGAATGCCCAAATGGATGGAGTTGATTTGATATTGTTCTTCACGGTAGAACTCTACTTGCAAGAGATAAAAGTAAGTTTTGTGAGATAAGCATTGAGCTTTGTAATTGTAACTCTTTGGAGTTTACAAGTTTGATTATTACCTATCTATCTCAAGTAAGTTGAAGAGATTTTGTATCAGATTTTATTGCAGGTTGTGAAGAAGATTTGTTGAAGGAAAAAGAAGCATCTCAAGCAAGGCTTGTAATTATTATAATCTTATTCTGAGATTAAATAATACATTGATTCTTGGTGGAGTTTTTTCCCGAAAGGGTTTCTCCACAGTATATGTTGTGTAACTTCTTTCTTCTGGTCTTATTCTTCTACAATCTTCTCTCTACTTCTACAAATGATAAAATGAATTAAACAGATAATCATCCACAAAGAAATTGTAACAAGAACACTTATTTAGATCTACAACTACAATAGTTTTACAAAGTATTAAGTTACATCATTACCTCCATTACCAACATTTGGTATCAAAGATGAGGTTGGGTAGAGTTTGGGACACCTTTCTCTTAAAATTTTGAAGGTTTTTTGGCTATAGTGGGAGCTTTTACTATTGTGTTATATTGCTAATTTTGGAAAATAAGTTTGTTACAATGAGTTTTAATTCTCGTTTAGATGTTGAAAGATTCAATGGATCTAATTATGAGATGTGAAAACTAAAAATGGAGGATCTCCTTGAAGAGAGAGATCAATGGTTAGATGTTGGCAATGAGACAAAGTCACCTACAATGATGCCAAATGAGGATTAGGCTAAGCTTGATAAGAAGGAAAGAAGGACCATAAGATTATGTCTTGTTGATGTTGTTCTCTTGAATGTTTTAGAAGAAACTACCACATATAAGCTATGGAAGAGAATAGGTGATATTTATCAAACTAAAATTCTTACTAATAAGTTGTATCTGAAAAGACAATTGCATTCTTTAAAGATGAAAGATGGTGATTCTATTGTAAATCATTTGAATGATTTTAATTTTATTCTAGTCAGTTAGCATTTGTAGATGTAAAGCTAGAAGATGAAGATAAATGCATATTGTTACTTTTTTCTTTACCAAAATCTTGGGAAAATCTAATTGTTGCTATCAGTGGTAGTGGTGCAGATCTGAAGATGGACAATATAATTCCTACTCTCCTATCAAAAGAGATGAGGAGGAAGTCTAAAACAGAAATGCAAGATTCCTTGTTTGTAAAAGGTAGGCCTGAGAAAAAGAAACCTAAGGGAGACAAGGAAGGGAAGGGTAAGTTAGAAGGAAAAAGTAAGGTAAAGTGTTGGAACTGTGGTAAATCGAGACATGTGAAGAAGGATTGTAAGAACAAGGAAAAGAGTTCTAATTCTTCTACAAATGAATCCTTAGATGACGGTAATCATGCTTTGATCATTTCATGTAAAAATGTTAGTGATGACTCTTTGCTTGATGTTAAAGAGTGATCTTCATTAGGAGGATGGTAGTCATGATGCCATGTGTAGCTCATACCATGGTTCAGTGGGAGTTGTTCGAAGTGAGGTGGATGCATCATTGGTAAGGTTATCTTCATGTGATTGGGGATATGGTTTTTTCTTGGTTTAGAGTAGTTGCTATTATGTCATGGTTTACTCTTGATATGCATTTAGAGTTTGGCACAATACTTGTTCTCTTGAGTCTGGGATGTATATATGTTATGGTGCATGTCATCTCCTAGCAGGAGATGGTTAGATCATATTGTCATGTTTATGTTCCTGATTCATGATTGGAGCTTTGACATTGATCTTGTGTAGTTATCTTAAGTATTGGGTACACTAATAATTTGCTTGATTACTTCATGATAGTGCTATGTTGAATTTGGAGTTTGGCATGGATTGGTTGGTTACAGGTCCTCATGGATACTTGGAGAAATAGGCGAGGCTTGAGTTCTCTTATGGTAAGAGATATATGTTGGAATGGTTACTTGTAAGAAAATATTTTTCAACAGTATAGACTAAGAAGCCTACACCTTGGTTGGACATGAGTTCAACACACTCAGTGGTTTGACATGCCTCCAAAGAGGTTGTTTGGATACAGAGACTTGGGAAAGGTATTGGTTTTAATTGCAAGTAATTTAAACTTGAATGTGATAGTTAGAGTGCTATGTGTTTAGCCAAAAATCCTTGGTTGGATGTGTTAAACTTGAATGTGATAGTTAGAGTGGTTTTGGTTGGACGTGAGTTCAACACACTCGATGGTTTAACATGCCTCCAAAGAGGTAGTTTGGATACAAAGATTTGGGAAAGGTATTGGTTTTAATTGCAAGTAAGTTAAACTTGAATGTGATAATTAGAGTGCTATGTGTTTAGCCAAAAATCCTATGTATCATGCTCGTACTAAGCATGTTGATGTTCAGTATCACTTTGTGCAAGAAATTGTTGAGAGTGGGAAGGTATTAATTGACAAAGTTGACACTTTAATTAATGTTGTAGATTATCTTATGAAACTAGTTCCTACAAATAAGTTCTCTTGGTTTTAATCATTTGCTTGGAGCTTCATGATTATGTAGGTTGCATTTAAAGTTGGCATGGATTGATTAGTTGGTGCAGGAAGGCCATTGGCCTTGAGTCCTATACCTGATTTATAATAATGATTCTTGTTTAGAATAATTGCAATGTATAATGTCAAGTGGGAGAATTTTGGGAATAGGATGCCATTTAATTACAATCTTAAACATTATTTCATGTATCTCCTAAGTCCTTGGAAAGTGTTCCCCAAACACTAGGATTAGAAAGAGATTAAATTCAAATGAAATGAACATGTAAATTGGCATTTGTAATTAAGTCTAAATGATAGGAACACATGGGGATGCCCATGAAGAGCTCCTACAAAATAGGAGCACATGAGGCACCCACATGGAAGGTGGAACTCACCTTGGGTTAAGTTACTATTTGGAGAAAAGATAACACTTAAGTAATGCATGTAAAGATCCTAGAAGTTAGGGATTGATGTTTACATGCATAAAGTTTAGTTCAGTTCAGATCAATTCAATTAAGTTCAATTCAATATTAGTTCAATTCAGTTCAATTCAGTTTAGTTTAGTTTAGTTCAGTTATGGTTCAGTTATCTTCAGTTGCATGTAGTTAGTTTCAGTTGAATGCTAGTTGACTTCAATTGACTTGGAATGCATGAGTAATGACTTGAGTTGCACGACAGATAACATGTGACTACTTTTAGTAAACAGGGGATGCTCATTCTTGCATGAATGTTGGAGAGATTGACTTGGACCCATCTTGGGCACCCAAGTTGGCTTCTTGGAGTTAACACTTTTGCATGATAACATATTTCATAAGGCCAAGTTAAGTGGGCCCATTCTTGGGCACCAACTTTGAGGATAAGCTTTGAAGATATCTTTAGAATAAAGGTTGAGTTATGACTTTAGTTTGGGACACGCAAATGGATGAAGGAGTTGATTTGACATTGTTCTTCATGGTAGAACTCTACTTGCAAGAGATAGGCATAGGTTTTGTGAGATAATCATTGAGCTTTGTAATTGTAACTCTTTGGAGTTTACAAGGTTGATTATTGCCTATTTATCTCAAGCAAGTTGAAGAGAGTTTGTATCAGATTTTATTGCAGGTTGTAAAGAAGAATTGTTGAAGGAAAAAGAAGCATCTCAAGCAAGGATTGAAATTATTGTAATCTTATTTTGAGATTAAATAATACATTTATTCTTGGTGGAGTTTTTCCCCGAAAGGGTTTCTCCACCTTATATGTTGTGTAACTTCTTTCTTCTGGTCTTATTCTTCTACAATCTTCTGTCTACTTCTACAAATGGTAAAATGAATTAAACATATAATCATCCATAAATAAATTGTAACAAAGAACACTTATTTATATCTACAACTACAATATTTTTACAAAGTATTAAGCTACATAATTATCTCCATTTTCAACATGTGAGACGTGTCTTAATCCTATGACATGAGATAACTAAGTCATAACAACCTAGGAATCAAGCATTGAATGCTAGAAAGATAAGATCTAGATATACCAATTGAGACTTCTAGAAGGAATCTTATAATCCAAAGTAAACTTAACATGTGAATAAGTCCCCTAAGTCCTAGTAAGGAAATTTACTGGGTATAAGACATATATTCACACCAACAAATTCCACATATGCACATATCAAGTTGGTCGGATGGATCTAGACTAGAGAGAAACATAATCAATTTATAGATTTTGACACACTTATTTGAAAAATTAAGCCCTAAAATCTACGCATTATGATTCTTATGTTCATGATATATTAAACATCATTTTGCATGTCCAAAATCCAATTCAAAAATTTAAAATTATTTACTTTTTTATAGTTAATTTAACATTTATTATGATGAGAGGTATAGTACAATGATTAGAAGGGTTGAGTCTAATAGTACAAGAATGTTTGCAAAATAACCCTTATCATAAATTTGATGGTCATTTACCCATCAAATTAATAGTGAATAATAAAGTATAATACTTACATACTTACAAAATATTTAAATAATATCTCTTACATTATGTTCTATTCTAAAATTTTACAAGCATATAATTTAAATAATTAATTTAAAGTTCTAGCATGGAATTCTTTTCAAAGAAAAGGATATCAAGGTCTCGATCGGAGTATATTATGTTGAGTGGATTTGGAAACTATTAATCTTCTTAATAATTGCTCATACACCCAATATGTATGAGAAAAGCTAGATTTTCTTGTTGGACATCTAAGCTCTTGGTATGTGAACTTCTTGTTGATTGCTTGATATATCAAGGCTTAAAACTAGAGAACTAGAAAGATTTAGAACACTACCGTTTGTGGTGTCATGGAGAATATGGTTGGATAGAAATAATAACATATTTAATAACAATGCCATTTCATCTTCTTATTTCTATTTCCCAATTAGATCAATCTTTGTAGGATTGAAAAAGATCACACTTTTTAAGATTCAAAGATTGCTCACTAAGGTGGAGATTGATAAAACATATCTTTGGGAATTTTGGTGGGGCTTCTCAAGGTTCTATTGAAGTTTGTGATGGTAGAGGTATTCTTTAGGTTTGAACAAAATATATATTTTCATATCTCAAAGTTGGGTTGGGCATGTGATCTAATAATTCTATTGAATTACTTTGATTTTAAATTGTCCCTTAGGATTGCGTGGGAACACAACGTGGATATGTTACAAATGATCGGAGACTCTATGATTGTTATTAATTAGATGCAAAAATTATATAGAATAGATAGTCTCATTTTTCCATCAATAATTGAACTTGTCAATTAGCTAGCTGAAATGTTCACATTTCTTTCACATATACATTTTTATTGTGAATTAAATACCATTCCAAATACATATCCAAATATGGTCTATTGTTGATGTCATGTAAGTGACCTTGGATGATTAAATGCTTTGTTTTCTAATATATGTTTTATATATGATCTCTAGCATATGTTTGTTTTTTCTCACACATTCTTTACACTTGACGTAGCATAGAGAGGCATTACCATAAAAACAAACTACTTTAGGTTTAATGTGAACAAATCTTGAAGTTTCCAACGTCATTTTGGATGAAATGTCACAATGACTTCAACCTTTCTTCACCAAAGAAAAACAGGAAATATGTTGAAGTCAAACTCCGCGTTTATGGCGGAAAGGCATACTAATGTTTTTCACGTGCCATATTTGTTATTCGTACATGCATAAAATCGCAGATGTATCGTTACTTTCCCCATCGACGAGGAGTACCAGTGTTGAATAGCCAGAGCTGAAGAATAGAGATGAGCAGCACCAGAGAAGTTCCAAAGAGAGGCCACATTATGAGTGCAACAGACGTGGAGTTTCAAGAAATAAGAGGATTCATACAGCTGGGTTTCCAGTTTAACAAGGAGCAACTAAGCCCAAAATTATTAAATGTTGTTCCTGGGTTGAAGCATCTATTTGTTTCTACCCATGAGAGCTTGCCATCACCAAATGGGGAGAAAGGAGAAGATATGAAAGAGTGCCTCAAACTTTGGGCTTGTTCTGTGGCTTCCACTCTCAACTCATAACAACAATTAAATCGTTATCATATTTCTGTTTCGCCACAAAATTGTTTGAAAGATAATTGATAATCGCAGCACTGAATTCTGTAATTCTTGGGCTTTCTCTCTTTTCCTTGTCATTGAAGATTGAGAATGAAGTGATCATGTGTGATATAGCTGTTTATAAAAAATCTTTGGAGAAAATGTTTCCGAATCTTCACCATTTTTTCTAAAGGCCCGGTTCTTGTGGGAGAATGGATATTTGTAAATCAGTATAATGCTATCCAGTCAATGTTACTTGTGTTCATCTTCTACATGATTGAATACAAACTGACAAAAAAATTACTTTATACGGTTTCTTCAACATTTGTATAATTTACCCGTTACTGCCAAATATGGTATATTATTATTATTAATGGATTAGACTATATACTAAACTTGGGTAAGAATCCCTTTTCAAAAAACCAAAAATCTCCACTGTATATTAATTCTTTTTCAAGTTAATGTTAATAATCATACCTGGGATTTTGGGAAATTTTAAAGAGAATTACAATTCTTCAAGACACGCTCTTAAAGGGTTGTTTGAATAGTGGTTATTGTTGCAATCGGTTTCCTGTGACTAAGGACTAAGGGCATCAACTGTTCAATTTTATTTTCTTTTTATGAAATTGATGTCAAAGTCATAATTGGACAATAGTCCTAGCCAATGAATTTGGCATGCATTCATGTTTGGCTATATGGAAGTGTACTTAATCCCTAATTGTCCAACTTAAGTTTAAAGTGTGTTCCCAATAAATAATGCCTCCAAACTGACAAGGCATGCATAATTACTGCTAATTCTAGGTTATTTGAAGCATAATTAATTGTCCAACTTAAGTTTAAAGTGTGTTCCCAATAAATAATGCCCCCAAACTGACAAGGCATGCATAATTACTGCTAATTCTAGGTTATTTGGAGCATAATTCAATTCATATTGTCAAATTTTCCTCAATTCATAAGACACAATTTCATCATCCTACATGAGCACATCCCCAATCCATCTCTTGATGCCTTGGTAATGATCATAAATTGACCCTCCAAATATGTGAACTCTATGAATAAGAGCAAATGTAATTCTTCCTTCAAAACTAAAAACACTTCCTCATACTTTTCCACCCACTCAAATCATTTGCATTTCCTTTGAAGTGAGGTAATGGGATTTTCAATTTTGGAAAATCTTAGAATAAATTTCCTATAATACTTAGCTAGTCTCATAAAATTGCATACCTCATGCTCATTCTTGGGTGTTGAGAAATCCAGGATTTCTCAAACCTTTGTGATATAACCCAAATTCTCTTTTAGAGATTACGTGCCCCAAATATTATAATTTAATTGAAAAAATTGCACTAAGATAGCTTTTCATACAATTTGTATTCCCTGAAATGTTAAAGAACCAATCTCAAATGATGAGCATGGTCCTCCTCATCCCTAGAGTATATAAGAATAGCATCTATAAAGATAAGGAAAAAAAATATCCAAATAATCTCTAAAGATGTTGTTCATCAAATTCATAAATTGTATAAGGGTGTTGGTCAAGCTGAAAGGTAAAATAGTGAACTCATAATTCTCTGACCTATATTATGAATGCTATCTTATGTATATATTCATCTTTAATCATCAAATAGTGGTCTAGCCAACACTAAAAATAATCTTTGATAGTACTATTGCACCACATAGTTGATTGAAAAGATCATTGATGTGGGGTAAGGAGTACTTATTTTTAATCGTGGCCTTATTCAACATGTGATAGTTAATGCATAAACATAATGCCCCATCCTTGTTCTTGACTAAGATCATTGGTGCTCCCCATGATGACACACTAGGACAAATCAACACTTTGGACACCAACTCTTGCAATTGATACTTTAGTTCAACTAGATACATGGTAGTCATGTGGTAAGGAGCCTTTAACACATGTTCAAAATCCAGTACAATGTCTATGGTGAAGTCAAATGCACTCTTGGGAGGTAGACCCAAAAATTATTTTGGAGAAACATCTTTAAATTCATAAAGGATGAGATGGTCTTGAATTGATAATTCCTTAGGTTCCTCAAGTTGATCCATTTTCACTATGAATAGTTGATAGCCCTCTCTTTTAGCCTTTAGGTCTTTTGAGTTACATAGCCGACAATTTCCTAATCTTGAAATCTTGCTTGATCCCATAAATTTGAACTTGATTGCCTAAGTTGTCTTCGTACTCAATTGATTTAGTAAAATAGTCTACATTTTCCCTATGATGCCTCAAATAGTGCATTCCTAAAATAATATCATAGAATCCCAATGGTGCTACATATAAATTGACCTCAAATTAAAAGGAGAGTAACTTCACCTTTTCCTCAAACAAGCACTCAATTGACTATGAGTTGGTCATATAGCTAGCCCTCCTAGGAATCTTAATTAACAAACTAGGTGTTAATTTTTTTTGCAACACTAAATAAAGAACCTAAATTTTTGAGAGGAGAAATTTGGTACTCTACTTAACAATTATCTACAATTGCATGAATAATTAATTGGAAATTTATTTGTTGGGAAAAGGTAAGGAAGGGTTCCTGAACTAATTCCCTTCAATTTTATTTGGACATTGATTTGCGTAGTGATCTCATCCACAAGTGAAGCAACCTCTAGGAGGCCCAATTTATAGGTTTTTGGTGTCCAAAATGGATGATTGAGATGGATTGTGATATTTAACACTTGCCATAAGGCTAAGACTCTATTTTCTCACAATCCATCTCAATCATCCATTTTAGCCACCAAAATCGATAAATTGGAGTCATGTCCATCAATATTCAGTCAATGAATTTATGTTAAATCTATGATGCTTAATTATAAAAATATCCATCCCATACCTTGATTTTGATTATTTGAAGAGAAATCCACACCCATTAAAGTTAAACAAGCAAGAAGAGCACATCAAGTGGAGAAGGGTGCCTCCACTTCAAGTTCAATCTAAGGGATTGAGATATAAGTTTTTTTTTACTTGCATTATCTTCTTATTTTTAACCTTTCATTATTTCATCATCCTCAACTATCTTTTCCTATAAAAGATTACAAACTAGTCCCATGTTAAATTCATGGAATCCAACTCTAGCTCTATCTTCTTATCCACCATGTGGAGGGTTCTCTAAAAAGTTGATAAGCTTCCTTAGATTGCCTTGGTTATCTCAAAGTAGTTTTGAATTTCAAATTATTTCTCCATATCATTGAGCCATTCCTCTGCTCCATCTCCTAGAACAATCTTGGAATAAAACTTGAACAAATTAATCCTTTCATATCTCAAGCAAGCTCATCAACCAATCATGTCCTTACATCTACTTTCCCCATTGCCTCATTGTAAGTCACCTAGTTTTCCCAAGAGTCGCTATATCTTACATGTTGAATATGACCTTAGTTTTGTTCCTCATCTCCTTTTTGATCTTGAGGTTGTTTGAATTCTTGTTCCAAAACACCCAACATTTCATCAATCTTATTTAGGGTTATGAGAATTTGGTCAAATTTAGCTACAGAGTCATCTATAGATTGATGTATTCCATCTCAAATGCCTCTCGAGTTTGTTCTATTTTGGACCATAGTTGGATCTAGAAAATTATAAAGTGGACTCATTAGCCTAAGGTTTTGTACAAAATTACTAAATTTGAAGAATTCATAGAAATTAATAGTCCTTTATTGCACATACACAAGGTTTTGCATTTGCTTTTTTCAATAGAAGATCACTCATTGCTCAATGTAAGAAAGAAATAGTTTTTGTTCATATAATAGTGGACATAAAGTATCCTTATTTAACTAGAATCCTTTTAAATTTATAAAATTTGGCTTGATGCTATCTATACAAAGGAGCCTCCTCATGTTTTTCTTCTCCATTTGATACCAATACTACACTACTTAAGGTAGAGTGTACACGTAAGTACTCATCTATAACCTCTCTACTCATGATCAATGCATCATGAGAATAGCCAAAAGTAATATCTCAAGCTACCAAGGGTTTCTTTTTCTTGGATACATTAAGGGTAGCAGGTTTCACACTCTTCTCATTTTCTAACTTTACTCAACTCAAAGTTGTTGACATAGTCTCAATGTTAGAGAGCCATAATTCTTTTTCAAGGTTTGTTTGTTGCATGGTTTTCCCTTTTGATTTAGACTAAATTTGGATTTCCTTTCACTCTACTTCTTTAACCTAGAAATCCATATCTCTATGTTCAAAGAAGTATAATCAATAATGTTTGATTGATAAACATAAATCTAATCTAAATTACTCCTTACAAGGTAGGATCATTGGCCTTAGTGTTTGAACTATGCTCTAATACCATGTGTAATGAACACATGTTTGTATCTAAATTTTTCATCTATAAACACCAATATGTCTTTTAGCCAAGACGTGTCAATACAACCAAATCCAAAAGAAATCAATTATAAACTATCATAATAATAGTTTCATAACCATATAATATAAAATATTTTAGCTAATGTATAAGTACACAAGATGAGTATTGATCCATTAATAGAAATACAAAATAATATTTTATTTTGAACTTAACAAATTACCATATATTTTTCTCATTATTTAATTAAATAATTTTAATCTCTTTTACAAGAATATTGAAAACAACCTAGCATACAAATATAATCATACTACTTTACAACTTCAAAAACATAATCATATACATATATACAATGTGTATCTGTGATCACTTTTTCAATGTTCTTTTAAACTACATGGAAGGAGAGCATCATCCGAGTGCTCTTCTACTATCCAAAAACTGCTGGTCTCTCACACACCTTCCAACTAGAAATGGCTCTACCTAAACGAAGGTACCAAACAAAAAAATCTGCAATCATACCATACCATCTGAAAACTAATGTAATACCCTGATTCTGCTAGATTTAATCTTCCATACAACTCCAAAAAATTCTTCAACTAAGTATGACATCTGACTAACATGCTGTGAACCAACAATGCAAACAACATTTGCATTACTTTTTCCAAATTTTTCTATTATAATATCACATTCGTATATGAAGATGTGGGTAACCGTTTACACACTTCTATCTCAGTCCTGCCAACAGAAAATAACTTGTTGACATGTACACAGTAGAAGACTAATAATACTCGAGTCATTTAAATAACTCTGCTTTACTTTGGGCTTGATCTTCATCCTATATACCATGTTTGTACGGTGGCCCGATGTGATTCAATTTTCGAATCACTGACTTGACTAGTTGGTTAAATCCTTCTAAACTATTATGAAATCTAAATAAAAAAGACTCGATCACTACCTTAAAATAAAACAATGGTTTTAACAATACAACTTGATGCTATCACTAATAATAACTCATAACACATAAATTCAGCCAGTAGTAATGCTACTAAAAGAAATAAACTTATTTCAAAGCAAAAATCCCAAATCTTGGGTGAATAATTTCCCTTTATACAAAGATATACCAAACCCGAGTGATCTGTAAAAGAATCTCACAGGCAAGTCTGAATTACATCATCCATCAGAATACTACTTTATTCATGCACAGGCTCAGTTATAACCTTCATGCTGAAACATTGGTGTACATCATCCATCAGAATACTACTTTATTCATGCACAAGCTCAGTTATAACCTTCATGCTGAAACATTGGTGTTAAAAGCCAACAAGGTATTTCACAAGTAATATGATTTACTCACAGCTGTTATCTAATCTAATTTTTTTTCATAATTCTGAAATAACAATAAGAACTGTTTTTCTTTCATCATACAATCATAGTCCAAAAGATAATGGAAACTAAACCTCCATTTATTATAGTTTATCAAGGTTAGCATTTCGAAATAAAATCATGAAAGCTGTACTTAAGAACTCAATCTCCTTTCCTGAGTAATTTTTTAATTAACCAGGAAGCATACCAATTAAGGGAATAAAGTCTCTCTACAATAGTAAACACACAGCCCTTTGCCAACATTCAGTTTATACAACAGCAACATTTCTCTTTTCTACATTATTCCATAGCTGGTATACTATGACTTCAATATATATATCAATAAAATGTAACAGCTTATGAAGTTCCCATTCCGAAACAATTTAACAATAACAATCAAATATTTTAAACACCTTGTTGAGACTGATCGCTTATCATTGAATTAACCCATAGATTGCTTGCTTCCTGCTTGCCAATATCTACAATGATTAAAATAATATCTGATTAGCACTCTAAAATTTGAGAAATTAAGTGGACAGAGTAATTACTACCTCAAAATGAATTCAACTCTAAATGGGGTCAAATTAAACGTAAGGAAAAGACATTAAGTACACTGTTATTCTTAGTTAAACTGAAAGAATTATTAACAAAAATCCTTGACAAGAGATCCAATCTTTAGAAAAACCAAACCAGGCCTTCGGCCGAGATTTATCAGGTCTCCAAAAACTAATTCCCCAAAAGTGTACAAACAATACATTTCCGATGTGATCATTCATCCACGAAATCCTTGTGACAAGGGAAAGACTGAAAATTTCCTAATCACATCAATCGAATTCGAGAACGATATCTGTCTATCCAAATGATAGAAGCACTCCTGCAAATTTCTTTTGGCGAAGGAGAAATATGACAATGGTTTGAGTGTTGTCAGCAGGGGAGAGTGGAAGCCACACAACGAGCCCACAGCCTGAGCCGCTCTTTCATTTCTTCTCCTTTTTCCCCATTTGGTGATGGCAAGCTTTCATGGGTGGTTATAATTAGATGCTTCAGCCCAGGAACAACATTTACTAATCTTGAGCTCATGATCTGCTCCCTGTTAAATTGGAAGCCCAGTTGTACAAATCCTCTTATTTCTTGAAACTCCATATCTGTTTTACTCACAATGCGGCCTCTGTATTGAAGTTTATTGGTGCTGCTCAAATATGTCAGCTGAGTTTTTTTTTAAAGTACGCTTCACTGTTCATACTCCATCATTCTCCATGTATAAATAGATTTGTGGTTCATTTGTGATGAGGGATACGCGTGGACGTGAGAATGAGAAATGCGAAAAGCATGTACGCGACACAGAAGACTTTTTTATTAATATATCGTCGAAACGTGAAGAACGAGTATTAGTAAATGCTTTTGGATGTAACTGTGGATATTAGATGTCTCTTACAGGTAAAAGGAGAAATGATAGTGACGTTTTATGGACTGACAGATCGGAACCCCACGAGTTTACACTTCACCTATATAAAAGTGTATACTCTGTACTTTTACAGAGGCCATTGTTGCAATTAATATTTCATTGAGAGAGCTAGGCAGGATTATTTAATCTTTCTACCTGCCCTTTTATGAACGATGAGATCGGAACACGACGAGTGTTTCCACTTGATCTGAATAAAACTGTGTATTCAGTACTTTTATACTATTATTTTACATTATTTGGCTTATTGCTGTAAATACATTATCTAAGTGTTTTAATTTTATTTATAATTTAGTTTTCAATTTATTGTTTAAACATAATCTATTTATTATTTTAAATAATATTAATTTAATCTATTAAATATTTTGTTTATGTGGATTAGGTTGTATATTTAAATTTATTTTTGAATTGGGTTATATATCATAGTCTAATATATTACATTTGAACTTCAAAGTTTTTACTCATAATATCAATTTTTCTAAACTTTGATTGTTTTTTATATAAAAAGCAGCAAAACAAGGGTGCTGTCCCATTAATACAAGGCACCAACAACCATCCACAGTAGACTAACACTAACAACACAATAACAACAGGTCTAAAAACCAAACCATCACCCTAAGCAGATCATATAAAAACAACTCAAAAAACTAACAACCGAACTAAAGCTACTAGAAATGTCCATCATGATAGCATGATTTAAAACCACCATAGATATTTTGATTTCAATTATTTTGATCATCGATTAATAGATAATTGCAGATCATTAATTCTCGTGATTTTATTTTGAAAAAGCATATGAAAGAATATAAAAAAAGTATCGAAGCTTCTCATTACAAAGTGCTACATCAGCACCACATGCACATTACATCTTAGGTATTAAATAAGATTATAACATTTCTTCAAACAATACATTGACATAAGACCTTAATTGCTATCAAAGAATTTGATGGTCTTCCTTCTACCATATAACATGTCCTACCATGCTTTGTAGAACTGACCCTTGCTCAATAACATGTACTAACAAAAAGAGTACAACACAAAAGATCATATCAATAGCTCAAAGAGACAAAATAAAAATACTAGATTATATGGTTAAAAAATCATTCTAGATTAGATTGTATGATATGACCTAGTCCCACATTATTTAAATCATAATCAAAGTTTCATCATAGGCTCAAGATTGTAGATCTCTTTTGAAATTTGTAATTATAAGTACTAATCTCAATGAAAGAGAAAATTATAATACATCAAGAACACTAAATCAACAATAGCTAATTCCTTGTTATCTTCTTTATAGTTTATCATTATATTCATTTCAATCTCAACTATGACAATTTAGTTTTGATTAAATTATTTATTTAATAATTCAATTGGATCTAGATTAAAATAAGGGATATTGATACAAAATATTTTATTTCCCTATGTAGTATGTTATTAGATGGACTCATTAATTTTTAGGACTAATTTTGTCTCTCTCTAAGTGGTTGTGAGACAATTTACATTTGACATGTGCATTTTGGTAGCATTAAAACAATGTTTATCCTTGATCAAAAAGATTAAATACATATTTATTTCTTTTATTTCCTACCTTATTAAGAAGCTCAAGATGACCATCTAAATTACCAATGTACTTAATAACGAAGACAAGCTCTTACACTACATTTTGAAAATGATATGAGATAGTATTTCCCTTCATTTATCATATTCTATAGTATCAATCCATAATGACATGATTGATCTTAAATCTACATCAATGATAAAATTGTTAGTTCACCTAAGAACTGAAATTTCATAGAAAGAAAAAGAGCACAAATGTGCATGATCATGTTTATATTTAAAGTTGTTATGGAAATTTTTTCCACAAAGAAAGAATAAAAAGTACATGTCTCCACAAATCAACGATGAACCACATACTTTGATGAAAAATTTATCTATCTACTTGTTGTCTTTAACATGAGAACTCCATCCATTTTTATATAGATTTGAGTTAGATTGTATAGAAACATCGTCAAGTATAAATACCTCATGCTTCTATAAAGGATTGTTCATGATAAAGATACAAAAATCTCTATGAATCAGTAATAAAATAAATTGAGAACTATTCCTGATTTCTAGAGTAATTATCTATGATATTATCAAAAAAATGTTTGGGATTACATCATACTATTTGACACATTCCCAATATCATCCATATATAAAGATCAAAAGGAATATGTTGACTATTTTTCAATTTTGATTTCAATGTTCCAAACTTTTCTCAACTTTCATGGTTCAAATGACACCTTTACATTACTATACAATCTAATAGCTCCCAAAATTTTTAACAACTAATGAGTATTCCATGATGATGAATAGTGACAAGATTTATGAAAAAGATTGATAATTTAAAAAATATTATTCTAAGGGAATCTATTTTAAGAAACATAATCATGTGCACGAGAAAAAATATTAATGAAAAATGTGATGGTTGAGTTAGGGAATATAATGAAAGTGCACATTCTCATTAAACAAGATCCATAAGCATTCAAGATATTTAAACTTGGATAAAAGAATCTTATTCAAAGTGGTGTGGTAGGAGGAATTTATACCAATATAGAATGCAAATTATTAGATATTTTCTTTAAAATTTAATTTCTTTTCCTCTCTTTGTAATTTAATATGATGGAAAGAAGATGAAAATCTATTATTATATTTGAGTAAGACATGTCCTCACATTTTTTAGAATGATCAACATTCTCTCTTATTTTCTTCATCTACATATAAGTTTTTTTAAATCAATTTGAATGAGATTCTACTAACAAATACTTGGCTAAGCATAGATATCGACATCTACTAACTTTGTATAGGATTTTTTTTGAGAAAATGAAATAATTTGATATTGAAGCCTTCCCTCTTTTTATTTATTTAGTGATTAGCTATCAATATTTGTGAAATGATAATATGGATTAGTACTAAAAACTAGGTGTTGGGGAAGGGAGGGAGGGGGTGAAGGAAATGGTGAGTTTTGGCTAGATTTTGTGGGTCAAAATGGAATCAACAATATGAGGATGTTTCATCTTTGTTAAAAATTGAAAATGATAGTCTTGGAAAGCTATGAATTGAAAACATCTACATAAACAATGTTATGTTTTAGCAAATCATATACAACATTGCAAAGCTCAAGAAACAATCTTTGAACTAAAATGTTGAGATTTTAGTATTGATCACATTTTTTTTAATTCAAAAATTATTTCTTGAACTTTGTAATTTTGTAGTATGGTCACAACTTTGTTTTACTTCAAGGATGCAAAATAAATTATTTTGAAATCTAAATAGAGTGAAATCAAATAAAAGAGAAACAAAATTATGTGTGCTTTAAAATTAAATTATCATGATATTTCTATACAATTGTGTAAAAAGAATCAAACTTATGACCTATTTTTTAATTAAAATATTTTAAACTAACTTTTCTATATTTTGATATACAACTATTACTAAGTTTCAAAACTTTATTTTGATTAATATCCAAATTACAACATACTAATTCCTAATAAAAATTCTTGATAAGATATCAAATCTTTCAACTTATCTCTTTTTCAAAAACTGTCATATTTTTGTTTCCTCCTTTTCGTATCATTTTGAGGCTTATACTCCTTTTTGGACTCTCTGCGCCTCTCTCTATTTTCTGGGGGCATTCTACTTGAATTTTTTGATCCTTCAGCTACACTTTTGTTGTAAGCTTTATTATACTCTTATGTATTTCCACTTACTATCAATATAAATAATTCAGACTTATTGTTTTTTATTTAAACAAAAGACATCTTTGAAAAAAAAAACATGGCTGAATTTTGAAAGAACTCTAAACTAGTTCTCGACCAGTGTGAAAAATAAATTTTAGATGTGATCATTATCCATGATATTCATGTGGAAGGTTGAAAAAACAAAAAAATTGTTGATGACATCAGTGTATCAAACTGCAGAGAAGTATAAAAATACGAAGGTGTGAATGATATATGTTGATTTGATGATATTTCGATGAATTGAAATGAACTACCATTTTATCTTTTTTATTATGGAAGTACCATAATTGTCTTTCATTTTAAGATTAAGGGGTCCTTAAAATCAAGCTTTCTCAACATTTATCACATCTTATCAATTATATTGAAAAATGGTAAAAATTTAAGGATAGTATAAGCTAAACATTTGTGGTATTCTTATGTAAATTCAATTTATAAATATTTTATTTAATTTTTTGTTGAGTAATATTTTATCATAATACATAACTTGAACTACAAATAAATATTTTCATGTTTTTTTGGACATAGATAATTAATTCAAATTAATTATATATATTTTTAATTAATAATAACAAAAAAAATAGACTTATATTTTATTGTAATGCATTTCTCTTCATATATATTGAAATAATTATTTCTCAATTAAAAAAAGATATTGATGTAGAGGACAATTTAATTTCTTAAGATTTTCTAACATAGTTTGTTATTTTTCCTAGCATCTCCAAGTGATCCCATTATTTTTCATAACAAATATATGTTGGTTATGGAGTTAAAATATATAATATTAATAATATAATCCAATTATATTGTTCAAAAAGATTGTATTTGATGACTATACACTTATTAGATTATTTTTTAAGATGACTTTGTTTGTTTGCCAAAAACATGAGGTGAACTAGTATTTTTGTCAAAATTTTGATAGAATTAGAAGAGACTACACTAAGGGATTCACAAAGGGATAGTTCAATTTAAAGGTCTTATATTTAAACCCCCTACACTTATATTGAGCTGACCTTAAATTGATTGAAACTTGATTCATATTTTAAACATGATATAGCTTTATGCAAAAATTAGGGTTGGCTCACTAATAAGACACACCATTGTGCTTCAAAATTTATACAAAGCTTTATCATGCAAATTTGAATATTATGTTCTTGATTAAGTGAGTAGCAACTATTTGAGGATAAGTTGACTTGGACCCATGATAAATTTTAATTTTATTAGTAAACAAAATTGACATTACTATTATTATAAAAATGAATTTGACTCACCCAATGGGTTGCAATGGGTGCTTGCAATAGGTTCTTGCGATACTTGAAAAAAAATCCATTAAATAAATATTTTTTCCTCTATGTTTGAGAGTGGAAAACCCCTCATATGATTTGTGTGATTATATATTTTCATGTACTTTTCATCAAAAAATACAAAAGGAAAACACATGGGAAATAACAAAAGAAGGGGAAGGAAAAAACTTAGATGAGGCATACAAATAATATCATCTAATATTCCTTAGAGATGAATGACATAAACAAGAAAATAGAAAATACATACAAAACATTGAATAGAAAATGTGTTCTAATCCTATATATTTAACATCTAAATAAATATTTAGTAATTTAAATTTCATACAAAAAGATAAAGGTAATCGGAGGATGGAATTTCATGCTGAACATAAGAGAAACATAAAACCTACAAAGAACAAGAGGCAAAATTTTTTACAAGCTCATTCTTATTCATTCCAAAACAATTGTACAAAGTCTCTCTTTTAGTCTATATATCTATTTGGTATGAAATGAAAAAAAAAAACCCTTACAATGTCACAGTTTTATAATAAATAGGTGAAATTATTTAGCTTTCCCATAGAATCATTTAAATAACCTCCTTTTTAAATTTATGAATTTTTGAATTAAAATATAAATTTGAAATGAGAATGATTTAAAAAAAATAATAAATCTTAATTAAAATTTTGACATGTAAATGAAGCTATTATAATAATATATTGAATATTTTTAATGCATGATCTATAGGTGCTAAATTTTGAAGCATTCCATTAAACATTCAATGTGCACTAGTTGTAGTATAGGAATTCCTTAAAATTATTTGACTAAATAATTCATGTATGCATAAATTACATACTTCAAAATTTTGAACATGTGCAACTAGATGAATTTCAACCATTTATCTAATATTTTTAAAAATGTTTTTGATTAGAGGTAAAAAATAGGTTTTGAAGGGGCCCGAAACCGAGTATAAAACGGTTTTCTAGGGAATTGTCAAACTAACAAAGAAAAACAAGTTGCAAATGATATAAACCATAAACCAACAACAACCCCACAACAACCTCTAAATGATTAACATGAATACACACGCTGCAACAAATAGACAAGTAAGGGACACAACCCTTTTACAACCTAGTTTTAACTAGGACTAGAAACCCTTAGAAACATGAGGATTCTACCTACATTTTCCAAGCATAAGCAAACAAACTACTCATGGAAGACACCATAGAGCCAAGAAATATAACTAGCTTTATGACCTATAGGACACCATCAACCCCCTAATCAGCTCAGCCCGCTAGGACATAGAGAGAAACTTAGAATACCAGCTAGCATGCTCAAAAAATGAGAAGCCAAAGAGCCAATCATCCATGGATAGTTCCAGTAGCAACTCTTTCAAATTAACTTGGTAATAGGAAACCAACTCCAAAGCCACCCTCTAAAGGAATGAGCTCCTCTATTGAGAGGATGATACGAACAACAAAACCATCATACCAAAAATCACTAGCAGCTCTCCACCTCCACCTCCATAGGAGAATTCCCACCTCAATAAGAACAACTGAGGGAGGTCCACCTCCATAGGACTAGAGAGTAAATCCAACTAGTATCCAAAGCACATGATCCTTGGTAAACACTACACCTAGAAACAAGCTGGACAAGAAGAGTCTCAAATAAACACCATAGATCCACCTTAAAAACTTTCATTTAATTAGAACTCATTTGGGTTTCCATGGAAAACTTGTATAGTAACCTAGCTAAAAGCCATTCGCTCACCCACTTCTGAGCCTTCACTATAGAACAAAAAATTTGAGCCATTAGAATAAAAACATTAAGCAACTCAACCCAAGAAAAGACCACAAACCCCAATAATAGCCCCCTGGGGGGCAAGAGGAAAATCAACAACCTTAACAAAGGGGGTCAAAAGACACTCAGCCGGAGAGAACAAGGCCGCAATAGACACTCAACCAGCAAGAACAAGGCCACAAAGAACACAACATCAAAAATAAACAAAGGCCAAAAGGCCACCAAAGGCAGAGTCCCAATCTCATAATAAATGAGAACAACCAAACCTAAGAGGAATAGGGGGTCCTAAATAGGATGAAAATAAAGAGAAGGGCCAACAAAAAAGAGCACCAAGCAACCCCAACATGCCAGTTAGAGCTAGAGATGGGCCAAAACTCCAAAAAACCAACTAGAGGGAGGCGCCACCACTCCACAGAGAGGGGATAAGAAGAACCCAAAAAACTCCAAGAACATAAACCCCAAAAAAGAGCCACCAAATAAACAGCAGGCAGAAGCGAAGGTCGAACAAGAAGAAGCCAAAGGAAAAAAAGGCAAGCATGAGGATCCACCAAGCCTTCCTACTATGTTGAATAGGAGTGAAAAAAGCCTATTCTTCAACTAGTCTTCCCTAGAGAAACCAACACACACCCACTGCAAGGTAGGCAACCAGAAAAAAGGTAGGAAGGGCACCCACACAAAACCCTCAGACACAAAGGGTTTTGAAGTTGGGCACCCAACACTAACTACAACAACGAAAAAAGAAAAAATTGTAGGGGATCCACCTCCAAATCTGCTCCCAACACATAGATGAAGGATGGGAGTAGAGAAACTTCCATCCGGCTCATCTCCCTTATCGCTACCATCCTCATCTACAATATTCGTACTGTAGACTCCCACCTTAGCCCTGCTCTCATCGCTCTCGCTGCTCTCATTGCAAGTAAGCTAATAAGATTTTTAAAAATATTGATAACTATCAAAAATAAGTTATTAAAACTTAGTTTTAAAAAATCACATTTTTTTAAAGTATATTTACAATCTACATAAAAAATCTCAAAAATAACTAGTTCACATAATCTTTAAATTCTTAATGACCAGTTTAGTTGCTATGGGTATTAGAAATGGAAAATTTGATTAAAAAATTAATTTCAATGTCTTAGTTTGGCCAAAAAGTGGGACACACTATGGTGGATTTGCTTGTTCATAAATTAATAAGTTAGATTTAAGCAATGCTATTATATTTCAACTATTTATTATTGTGGTTGTATAAAGCCTATCTTATGCAATCCTTTGGAAAGATATAGTCTTATATAATAATTTTATTAAAATATTATCAAATGGTTTCAATTATTACCTATTTCTACATGAAATCATGACTCTATTTCCTAGTTAAATACAAACACCCATCTTACTAAGGCTCAACTTCCCCATTATCCAACACACCAAAAACAAATTAATCTAAAACCTCATTGTAATTATATGTTGATTTCAAAACCACTATGACTAACTGTGTATAAAAGCATAAGGGTTTGTTATGAAAGACATTCATAGAAAATCATGAGGTGTATTATCTACTTTAATAAGGTGCTTGACCTAATTATTAAAAACTAACACATAGGTTCAAAGTGACAACTAAAATAGAGGTGCACTATGCAATGGGTATGGTTTGTGTAAGTGTAGATGTTTAGTTTTTTTGTTGTATCTATTGTGACACCTTAAGTAAACCCCCCTTGGTTTATTAGATCAAAAAGTGAAGGAGGTTTTACTAAACTAAATAATTGGTCTATTGTTTCCCAACCCAAACTTATATTTTGGGTTTTCTTCTCAAGTTTTGCAACCCTAGCACTTGGGAGAGGATCAATATTTAGAGATTTGGGAACTACATATCCATTCAAAAATATGATCTAAAGTGGAATAAATACGCAAAAGGAACAAATCACTTCAAAACACACAAATTTTATATTTCTCACTTATTTTGATCTAGGTCATATTGAGATTCAAAAGGCTCATATCATAAATTGAATCAAGTGAGATTTAGGTTAAGAAAATGTGTTTTACCCAATTGATATTCTCTAGCTAACCATATAATTACAAATGAAGGTGAAGAATTAGATGTACCTACATCATGTAAGGATAGTTGAAGCATAATCATTAACATGATATCAATTATTACATCTTACAAGAAGTTATCTATGACTATCATGATATAGATAAAAAGATGTGGAATCAATAATAAACCATAATCACAATGTTGAACTAGATATCATAATCAAATCACAAATTTATTTAGTAAAAATAGTGAATCTAAAGCATTGTAATTTAGTTCAAACATATTAAGTCACAATGTATGCTTCTCATAATACCTAGTTAGACACCAAATGATAATATAAAACATCATCAATATAGTACATCAAATAGAATACAAAACATCACATATAGTAATAAAAAAGATAAAGTCAAAATATAAACATACAAAATGCACAATCAAATGCCTTGATACAAAAATGACATACAAGGAACATACACTAAAGGGCATTACACTTTATATGAAATTGATTGTAAGGGATCATATATGTCTCTAAGGTTCTATTTAAAATATATTATGTTCTTACAACATGATAGGATAAGAGTCGTTCCTATATGAGGGAGAATTTTCCAGTTTAATTGCAAGTAACATAAAACTAAATCTCCATCAACAATATAGTACAATGAAAAGCAAGAAACATAAAAACATGAAACAAAGTCACCTGGTCTTCAAGCTTCCATTGAATGACCTCTATTATCCTTCTCCACCTTGCTGCAAATTGTATGATTTCCCTCAGATTTGGAGTGCAACTATGAATTATGCCTAAGACAAGCAAGATATTGAAGTATTATGAGTGCTCAAGTATTCAAGTTCTCAAGCATGCTGAAAATAACTCTATGTGTATGTATCCAAATGACTAGAGAGAGACCCTTTTAAATAATGTGAAATAGAGAATGTATGGCTAGGATTAGAATTTGAAAAAACTCTAAGATCAAAGGCTAGGATTCAATGTGATGAGAAGCATTAGGGTTAGGGAAACATTAGGGAAAGTTTGAAATGAAGGGCCGAGATTTAATTGGAGAATCAAATTAATGGTGGAGAAAAAGAGGTAGTTGGAAAATCAAATAATAAAAGAAATTATTTGATTTATGGAGTACGTTTGACTTTTGGAATTAAAGAATGGTTTAATTCATAAATGGGAATAAGACAAAAGACAATAAATTATTATTTTAATTATTTATTTGGTTGATAAGTAGGAGGTATTTTCCACAGTGTGTCAAATTTTGATATTTCTATCTAGATTCAACTGTGTAGTTTTAGAGTCAAACTCATTGAACCATGTTTCATGAGTAGTGGTTCAAAAGAACCTATCTCTCATGATAGTGAATGGTCCACTTAACACTCATTGCATCTAGGTGATGCTCACAAAGGGAAGGCCCAATCTTCACCTCTGTGAGCATCACCTAGATGCAATGAGTGCTAAGTGGACCATTCACTATCATGAGAGATGGGTTCTTGTGAACCACTACTCATGAAACATGGGTCAATGAGTTTGACTCTAAAACTACACGGTTGAATCCTAATAGCAATATCAATATTTATTTGGTGGGATGCAAAGTGGGTTAAAAATGAATAATTTTATTTGATTGAAGGATAACTGTAATGATATTAAATAATTGGAGGGAATAAGGATTAATTAGCGACGTATTTAAATAAATAAATATAATTGATTTATTTAAATAATCATAGAGGAATAATTAATACTTTGATTATGTGAGGGAGAAGCGTGGTCATCATAGAAAAATGCAACTTGAGGGCCTAGGTCATTTTTATGTGTCTACATTTTTCCCCTCTTTGACATAATGTAGTTTATGCATTCTATCAAAGAAAACAAGTAAAAAATATGCTCTAGTGTGAAAGTAGGGAGAGGAAGGATGACGAGGATGTAGTGGTATGCCCCTCAAGAGGATAGGCGAGTTCAAAGAACACGAGTGGGTCTCAAAATGGATGAGAAAACTAGAGGATGAAGGAATAGAAGAAATGTTAGTGGGAGACATGGATGTTAGGATGAAAAAAAAGAATACTTCAATATTTTGCTAAGTAACAAAATAGGCATGGCATAATCATCATTGGGTATAAAATGTGACAAATGGACAAAAAACACCATGATATGACATAGACCAAGGTGTGCAAGGTCATCCAATTTAAAAAAAAAAGATAGTCACAGACAAGGAATGTCCTAACTCATACTAAGGGCTAAGTTTCCCAATCTTTTTGTCAAGACACCCAAGACAACAATCAAGGAAAATCAGGTCATGAGACATCATCACACCTCTAAATCCTTCATGGGACATCTTTGAGGTAGCTAGTAACATGACCAAGAGACAAAACAATAAAAGGATAAGACAAAATAGACCAACAAAATCAATAGCCATTCAATATGTTTTCCAATATTTGTTTGTTGAAGGTTGATTTCTTGATGGTTTGATAGTTTGACAATTTTGACAGTTTGACAATGCATGTCGTTGGAAGGACACATCCTCAAAAGGCTAATGACTATGTGATGGAGCTTGTCATCAGAAAAGATGCATCCTAAAAAGGAAAATGCTATTTTGACGTGGTCCAATTCCAAGAATGACACATCTTGAAGGGGACCATAAAGTGACTAGGTTGACATTGTGTTGGCAATTTGATTGATGTTTGACTTGATGATAGACTAGACTATGTTGTTTGTTGGTTTGCGATTTGAATGTTGACATTCAAATGACTATCTTGTGTCTGAGTGTGACTATGTTTGACTTATTTGACCAACATGATGAACCCTAAAGGACTGACCTAGGTGGCCTCAGGGGCTCATTGACAGATCACCTTGCCTATGTCATGCACTTAGAGACCTCATAGTTTGACAGGGACAAAGACTAACCTGACTGAATCTGACTCTATTTTTGGAGTTTTGAAATTGATTTGGATGTTGTTGTGTTTTTCACATGTTTTGATTTTTTTTGGATTTGTAAAGTTTTATGATTTTGTTTGTCTTTTTGGAATTTTTTTTTGTCTTTTGTTGAATATTTTATTTTTTTGTGTTTTATCAAATATTGGATCACCAATGACCAATTCCAAATCCAAGGAAACTAGGTGTTAGGAAATGTGCCCCCAACCAGCTCTAGGACTAACCATCAGGGATGGGATGGGACAACCCAGTTTATTATGGATGGAAGATGGAGGAGAAAGGATGCAAGACGCCAACCATTTAAAAGTCATGCTAAAGATGACTAGGCCTTATGATGGATGATGCAAAGATGATGGAGAGTAAAGGAATTATGAAAGATGAGCATGGAAGAACAGGTAGAGTGATAGTAGGTGACGAAGCAAAGACCGACTACACATGGCACATGTTTGCTAGGTTTTCACCATAATACTTATCCATAGTGTCACCGAAGTGGTTTTCACTATTGGATGGATTATTTCTCTTTACTATTTTCATGATTTTTTGATTTTTTTGTTGTCACCAAGATGCCTATTTGCTGGGTTTTCATCAAGGTAATGATTTTTTTCATTTTTCATTTTTTTTTGTATTTTTATAGTTTTAGGCATGGCTCTCTGAAGCAATGTATAGAATTTGCACAAGTGCAAGTTGTTGATAGGCTTTGACAAAGGTTCCCCTTCAAGTGTGGAAAACTGATAAACACTAGAACCAAAAGATATTGTTATGAAATATGGACCAGCCAATTAGGCTCAAATTTGTTGGGTTTCTCATGGTCTGCTTGATTTTTTGGATTCTCCATCAACACTAAGTCATTGATGTCGAATGTTTAATCAAAACCCTTTTGTTGTAAATGCGGCAAAGGCGATTTTGATATGCTTGTAGATGAGTCAAGGCCCTCTATCTGTGTTCATCAAGCAATTCTAACTCGTGTAATCAGGATATATGATATTCCTCATTGTCAATAAGCCCTTTCATGGAGACCTGTAGGTAGGGGACTTCAACCTCGATAGGAAGGATAGTCTCTAAATCGAAGACTAGGGAAAATGGAGTGGCACCGGTGGGTGTGCGGATGCTCATGCAATATGCCCATAGGGTAGGGTTAAGTTGAAAATGCTAGTCACGACCAACATTATTGATAGTCTTTTTAAGAATTTTGATTATGGTCTTATTGGATGCCTCAGCTTGGCCATTTCCTTGTAGGTAATATGGCGTGGAAAAGTAGTGTTGAATGTGGAATTTCTCACATAACTCATGGACATCCTAATTTTTGAAGGGATGAATGTTGTCAATGATGATGGTTTGGGGGACACCATACTGACATATGATGTAATTGAGGATGAATTTGGAGATTTTTTTACCAGTGATGTATGTCATAGGGATGGATTCAACCCATTTCATGAAATATTTGATGGCAGCGATGATAAACTTATGGCCATTTGATGAGGTGGAGTGAATTTTTCCTATGAGGTCAAGTCCCCATTGGGTGAAGGGTCAAGGTGAAGTAATGGGTTGGAATTCTTGCATAGGTGCATGAATGAGGTCGCTATGCATCTGGCATTGTCGACATTTTTGCACAAAGTGATAGGCATCGTGCTCCATTGTAGGCTAGTAGTATCCCAGTCACATGATCTTTTTAGGTAGGGTTGGACCACTAGAATGGGATCTATATATACTTTTTGTGTACTTTGCGTAAGGTAGTTTGTGCTTCATTAGTGTCAAGACATCTGAGTAAGGTGTTGTCAAAGCTACATCCATATAAGGTATCACCGATGATGGCATATCAAGCAACTTTGAGAAGGAAGGAGTTGCATTGGTTACTAGATAGGTTAGGTGGTAATGTCTGGTAATGTGCAGATAGTCATAAATGGTCTGATACCATGGTGAATCAGAACCGACGAGTTCACACACCATTTTAGATTCTAGGATATTGAAAGTAGGGACCAACAATTTTTCCACTAAGAACTCATACTGCCATATATTGTTAGGTATATCCAAAAGAGACCCAATATTGTCTATGGCATTTGTTGCTTTATTTTGGACACGTGGCACTTGGAAAAAGGAGATGTCTACAAAGTACTACTTGAAACTATCAACTGGATTCTTTTGTATGGGGCTAATTTCTCATCCTTAGTATCACAATCATCATTAACCTATCGAATGACCAATTGTGAATCACCAAAGACCTGTAGACTCTTGATTTTCCATTTTATTGCCATACACAATCCAATCAACAAGGCTTCATACTCGACAATGTTATTCATGCATGAGAAGGCTATCCTAAAATATTTAGGGATTGTACATATCAGCTTGAGGGGTAACAAATAAGATTCTTGCACTTGATCCATGAATAGTATGTGAGCCATAAAAATACAATTTACATGATACTCCCACATCCAATGTGAATATTGTCTCATTAAGGGAATCTAAAACCAAAAGGTAATCAACTTGTGTGGGGGTGTTTCCCAGTTGGTCAGTGACGACTTGTCCTTTTATTTCCTTACATTCCACATACTAAATGTCATATTTGTTGAGTATCATGACCCATTTAGCCAACCGTCCTATTAATACCGCCCTACTAAGTAGATATTTTAGGGGATCTATTTTTGCTACAAGCTTAGTTTGATGGTTTAACATGTAGTGTCTCAACTTTTGAGTGAGAAAAACCATTGCAAGACAAGCACGTTCAATTGGACTATAGTTAAGCTTGTATCCCACCAAAGTACATCTAATGTAATAGATAGTGCGTTCCTTTTCCTCATGGTCATTTTGAGCCGACAATGCCCCTAGTGCGACTGTAGTAGTTGAGATGTACAAAATTAGGGGTTTTCCATCAATAGGTGGCATCGGGACAGGAGGCATCAAGATATACTCTTTAATCTTCCAAAAATCTGTCTCACACTTGTTTTTCCAAATAAAAGGCACTCTCTTACATAACAAATACTAAAAAGGTTAACATTTATCCGCAAGTTGTGCGATGAAGTGCCTAATAGACTAGAGTCAACCTTGTAGTGTTTAGAGTTGATTGATTCCTTTAGGGGGAGGCATGTCTAATATTGCTTTGACTTTGGTTGGGTCTACTTCAATTTGCCTTGACAAGAAACTATGTATCCCAAAAGCCTTCCTAATGTCACACTGAAGACATATTTCTTGGGATTTAGGTGGACCTTATATTCTTCTAGCCATTTGAAAATCTTGTCCAGGACTCTTAAGTGATCACCACATGTCAAGGATTTTTCCAAAAGGTCATCGACATAGTCTTCCTTCAATGTGTGCATGAGATCATGAAATATGGTGGTCATAGCTCTTTGATAGGTTGCACCTGCATTTTTTAGTCTGAAGGGCATGACATTCCAGCAGTATCTACCCCATGGGAAAGTGAATGTTTTCTTGTGTTGGTCTTCAGGGGAAATACAAATCCGATTATATCTCGAGAAGCCATCCATGAGGGACAACATCTCATATCTTGTTGTTAGGTCTACTATGATGTCTATATTCGGGAGTGGGAAGTCATCCTTTGGACATGCTTTGTTCAAGTCTTGAAAATATGTGTAGATACAAATTTTTCCATTTGGTTTGGTCACCGGTACAAGGTTTGAGATCTAGTTTGCATAATCAATAGGTCGTATGAAACCAACATCCAGTAATTTCTTAAGTTCAACTTTGACCAACATAGCTATTTGAGGGTGCATTTTCCTAAGTTTTTTCTTGACTGAATTTGCATTTGGATACAATAGTAGATGATGCAGGACCAACTTGGGATCCAACTCTAGCATATTAACATAAGACCATGTGAAATTGATTTGGAGTTTTGTGAAAAATGCTTGAAATTGTAGTTTTTCCTCTTCTATCAGGGATGCTACAAAGAGAACAGTCTTAGGATTATTTGTAATACCAATGTTGACTTTCATTACATCTTTAATGAGAATCAAGGATCTCTCTTGATTAATAGGGAGAAAGTCCAACCCTCTGTTCTTGGGTGCCTCAGAGAGGCTTTCGCCTCGAATACGTCCTTTCTTTTTACTTTTGCTTTGTCAGAAGGTGCCTTGTGGTTTTCACCTAAAGACCATTCATTTTTTATTTTACTTTTATCATTTTTGTGACTAGAGGGTGGGACAGTCTCACCAAAATATGCTACAACATCAAGATCTATAGTGAAGCTAGCCTTATGGTCCCCATGTGGTATGCCCTCTCGTAGTCCCATAAATTCAACAATGACCTCATCATTTTCAAATATGTCCAAGGTAGGTGGATCTTGTTGGCCCCAATCAATCAATTATGGGTAAGTGAGGGAGATTCCATCATCGGTGTTAGTGAAGGATGGGGAAGCAACTGACAGGGTAAAGACAGAGGTATTATTGGGGTCCCAAAAGGATGCTATCCAGGAAGCAACATCAGGGTAAAGATCAGTGGTCTTTGGTGGGTCAAGAAGGTCATAAAAGGAGTTATCCATGCTCTTTATCCATCCGTGGTCTTTGGTGGGGATGGGAGCTAAAAGGGTAAGTGCAGACTCTTTATATGATAAGTTGGTAAAGGACAATGGGATAAGGTCACTAGTGATGCAAGAGACACTCATGTTAGGGTGGAGGGATCGACATAACAAGAAGTGGGATGTGGAAGTGGATGTGGAAGCTTGTTGATTGATAGGCACCTAGCATTCGGGAACTCCCCATAAATTAGTGCAATATTGGAAGGGATCGAGGTCACCAATGATTGTGACTTCGGTGCCATTATATGGAAATTTCAAGCATTGATGATAGGTGGAAGACACGAATTTCATGGCGTGAATCCAAGGTCTATCGAGGAGAAGGTTATATGGAAGTTCAAGATCCAAGACTTGGAATGTGGTTTCCATAACTACAGGGCCAACTTTGATAGGGAGTGTGATAACACCCTTGGAAGAGCGTTCTTCATCATCATAGGCCTTGATTACAATGCTTTTGGTTGTGTCTACACATGCTTCAGAATAGCCCAACTCCTTGACCAATTTTAAGGTGCAAATGTTTAGTCTAGCTTCGCCATCTACAAGGACTTGTCTGACCTTGTGTTGATGGAAAAATACTTCAAGGTGCAATGGGTCATTATGGTTAGACTTTTGTGTAGAGTAGTCTTTGTTGGAAAAAGAGACATGGAGTGAATTAGCCATCTATCCAGCCATGGTTTCAAATGGGTTGACATCCAAATTGGTAGGAACATAGGTATCCTTCAAATCCTTATCGAGGATAGCTTTGTGTTTAGGTGATAGGTGTAACCGCTCGAGGATAGAAATATATGTAGGTGTCTTGCCCAATTGGTCAAAAAGATTATATTGGTCTTTAGATTATGGTTGCATTGAATAAGGATTGGATAAAATAACCTTATTCCTACAAGTAGTGACGACACATTCAAGAACCTTTTTGATGGTGATTGTGTTGATATCTAGTCATCAACAACACGAAGGTGATCAATTATCTTTGAGTAATCAAAGGAAGTCCTGGCATAATTGGCTTGATTGTCTGTCTTTTGACTTGAGGTGGAGGGTTTTCTCGAACCATGGTCTTGTAATGGATTTTTAAAAATTGTATTGGATTGGTTGGAAGTTTGTTTTGTCCTTTGAACTCTATAGTACCATTTTCAATTAGGTCTTGGATTATGTTCTTCACTTGATGACATGACAAGGTATTGTGCCATTTGATGTGGTGGTAGTCACAAAAGGAATTTTCATCCCACCAAGATGGTTTGAATTGTCTGGGGTCCTATGGTTTTGGCTCGGGGAGTTGTATAACATGTGATTGTACTAGCTTCTTCAAGGAAGATTCAATTGGCTCTAGTAGAGGAGTGTATTGTCTCCATGGGTATTGTTGTGGTTGTCTTGGGGGTCCTTGTTCTTGAGTATGTTGGACCACGTTAGTTTCTTGGTTGGAAACATATGGTGTTTTTTTTTTTCATGTTGGGTGCTTTGAGAGTCAATGTGGGTCCTTTTTTGTTCACAACTTTCATGTTGACAATTCCATCGTTTGTTACATTCTTATTGCAGGACCAAAGCCAACTTTTGTCATTAGAGGTCTATTAGTTGTGTATGTTTTTTTTGCCATGTGTAGGTTCACCTTGGGTGATTAAGACTTTTTCAAGTGCCATTCCTTTCTCAAATAAGTCTGGAAATGTGGCACAATAATGTACTTGTAAAGGGTGTTTCAAATTTGGCTTGAGATTTTATATGAACATGTCCACTTTTTATTTTTTAGGAATCTCAATGGGACATCAACTTGCCATACTACGCCATCTTTGGAAGAAAGTAATGAAAGGTTCTCCTTCATCTTGTGTCAAGTGGCATAAGGTAGCAATTGTGACATCATGTTCAATGTTATAAGCATAGTTCTTCTCTAATTTATTGGCGAGGTCATCCCATGAATTTATAGACCCCTTAGGTATCAGTGCAAACTAGTAAAATGCAAGCCTAGTAAGACTTCTAGGGAAGAGTCTCAAAAGGTAGGAGTGATCGTATGCGACATCCACACAAGCAGTGGTGAATTCTTGTATGTGCTCAAGAGGATTTCTCTTTCCCTTATACTTAGTGTTCAAAGTAGGGATAATATACTTAGGAGGGAAAGGCAGCATGTATATTCCAATATTATATGGATAAGGATGTAGATCATGTGATGAGTACGTCTTCTTGTTTGACACTTGCATCCCTTCCACTTGCTTTTGTAGGGAAACCAATTGGGTAATCAATGCAGATCTATTATAGGATTGTTGGCAACATTGTTACAAGGTCCCATATTTGTGTTGTGGGGTCCCATGTTTTGTTGATATGACATATTTTGGTTCGGAGTGTTGTGCGTATGTAGTGGATTTTGATTGTGGCCATGAGTATGAATGTGTGAGGTGTAAGTTGGGATGTGAGAAGTGGTTGAACTATGTTACATTTGTTGGGTGTGTTTTCCATGTATTTGGTTGCCATTTAGGACTCCATGTGTGTAGCCATATAATATGTTAAGAGGTTGTGTCATTTGTGATCCGCGTCCTTATTGAAAAGGATTATAACCATGTGACATGTTTGTATTTTTACTATGTGGATTGTTTGTGGTTTGTCGTTGCAAGGTGTTTGTATTGATATGAGGACCTTAGGATATGGTGTGTATGTTTGATTGAGGTCCTTGTGACATTATGTTTGTGTTTGATTGAGGTCCTTGGATGAGAACCTATCTCGCCTTAGGTGTACCAAGGATGTTAGATGTGGATGCCCCTATGGCCTGAGATGATGACCCAAAGGGAGTAAATGTTGAGCCAAAGGGTTGTGCTGTGAATAATGGTTGTGATTTGGTTTGTGTCATGGGATGTGACATACATTGTGTCGCAAAGATGGATAAAGTGTTGATAGTTGAAGTATTTGGGCTTGTTGTTCTAATGGGTATGGAAGTTGTAAGTTGTGTAGATTGTCCTTGGCTTGTTTGCCATGTTTTCCTTGGGTGACGTTGTTGCGCGTAAGGTATTGACATAAAATCCTTGAGGTAGTTTAACTCCATGTAATATTTTGGCTAAATATCGTTTAGGGTCTGACATGACAATTTCATCCACAAGAGAGGCTACTTCTGGATTTTGTGCGGCGACCTCTACTTCTTCTATGAACACATTTCCATATTTTTCTCTAACACGAAATTGTTTGAAAGGATTGTGTTTCTTTGGTTGTTGATAAGATGTAGACCCCAAGTTGAAATGGTCGTGACTATCTAGGTTGGTATTGTTGTGAGGATCATTAATGGTATTTTCAAAATTGAGTGTGCTAGTATAATTGTAAAGGTCCTCATCATCATGAAAGAGATCCATTGCTCAACGTTTCTTTTGCAATCTAGTTTCAACCATATAAGGCTTGCTCAAAATGAAGATGGAAGATATGAGACTAAGGCTATGTTTTTGTTTTTTTTTTTTTGAAATAAGGTACGCCTAAGTGCAATGCAACTATTTTTTTGGTATTTTTGGTATTTTAAGGATGTATGCAACAAGACTAAAAGTGATAATGATAATATTGGATGCTATGAAGTCTAGAATGTATGAAGATGCTCTTTTAGGTCTAAAATGTTGTGGTATGAAGGATGCAAATGACTAAGAGGTAATGGATACCTATAATGAACTTGAGGGATTAAACAATTTTGAAAGATGTAAGAATAGGATCACTAACTATCCAAGGGTAAACCAATGTTTCAACTAGGATTGTCAAATGGCCTTTTTCTAGGACAAGTGAAAAAAGTGACAAGGCAAGGTTCCCGACTAGACTTGTGAGTAGAAAATTATCACCAAAATGACAAAGGACTAAGTTAAAAAGTGACTTGGTCAAATGACAATCTTTTGTTGAAGCAATGATGTGTGCCAAGGTATAGAGAGTTCTTCTATCCTAAAATCCATAAGGTGTCAAGCCTAAAAGTTTGAAAAAGGTAGTCTAATGGGATGTTGAGGTATGCAAGCAATGAGGATGCTAAGGTACCTAAAATGGTGACCTAATAATGGAATGATGATATGCAAGGAGAATTGAGCAAGTTTTTGGTTTTAAATAGGAATCACAACAAGAAGTTGGTTTGAAAATGGATCTCAAGAGTTTGACCTAATTTTGGCAAGAGTTTGACCCAATTTTGACTGTTTGGTTTGAAACTGTTGCGTGGTGTAATGTTGTGAAGTGTTGCAATTTTCAAGTGTAAGGTTTGTTTGCTTGTTTGTTTCAAAGAAACACACATAAAACACAAATAGATAGAATATTTTTTAATTTTAATCTTGACAAACACTTTGAAAGCACTTTGCACAACTTAATTGGAAAGGGATTGTATACTTGGTATAGCTCACCGAAATACCCTAGATTAGTGTTGAACACCTCTCCTTCTTGAGATCAGATAACTTAGAAGTTTGGTGGCATAGGCTCCCCCTCACAATGCACTCACTTCTTGGGCTCACAAACTTTGAATTCCCCAAAGAGGAATTTGTTGTCTCTACTCAAGGGAGTTAGTAGTGAGTATCTTTGGGCTTGATACTATACCCAACACTATACCAAGCAACAACCGAAAGGTGAGGCTTCTTAAAACAAGAGGATTCTAGTGAATACTTGGGGACATGGCACCTCGTGAGCATGTAACAAGCCACTTAAGGCTTTAATCACTCTACTAGGGGCTCTTATACCTTTAAAAGAAAAGGTAGGTACCCTATTTCAAATGACACTGCATGACTAAAGCCTACATACCATGAGGACTTGCCAGTTTATTCTTATCGTTTTATATACCTTCCCGAGAGAAAAACTGGTTGGAATTGTTCTCTCTTTCGAGGTAGGCCCCTCTAAAGGTAACAAAAGCAAGACAAAGATGTTGTTTTTGATCACCCAAGATCACATGAAGCGTAAGGGGAGTGCATACACAAACAAATTTTCCTCACACTCACATAATGTTCATTTTAATCCCAAAATCCAAATGTGGGGGTGGTTGTACAAAATGTCTAAAGGTGTTTCTGATTCTCAAGATCACCAAAATGGTGTGAGAGAAAAGCATACGCACCTAGTTCTAAACAAAATGAAAACCACAAGACAATGAAAGCACTAGTAAATTTTAGATCCACTTATGATGTCAACTCAAGCACTCAAGTTCTTTTTAGTCCCACTAATCATGTTATGTGAGAAAGGAACTTAAGATAAAGCACACTAAAGCAAGGGCCCTACAAAGCACGATTAGTAGGTTTGAGCCTCCAATCTTTAACAAGCGAAAGTTGAGGTTTTAAATTTCAAATCTTGAACACTCAAACCTAAAAAAAAGAAGAAGTTAAAGATTAGCCATGAAACCACAAATGAAACTAAAAAAAAGAAAATAACATTAATCTAATTAAAAAAATGAAAGTTTAATCTAATCCTGAGTTAATCCCAAAATTAATCTAATCTAAATTAAGGCTATCTAAACTAAAATTGATCTAACTATTAAACTAACAAAATTAATCTAGGTCAAAATTAATTAGGGATATCATTAATTTAAACTAAAAAGAAATTTATTTAATCTGAATTAGTCAAAATCAAAGAAAATCTAAACGTAAACTACATTTAATCTCAATCTAAATTAATCTAATAAGAATAAAACTAAAATTAAGGAAAATTAATCTAATCTAAAAGGCTAACTAAATTAAAAATCTAAAAAATCTAAAAATCTAAAATTTAATCTTACTTAAAGAAATCTAAAAATCTAAAATCTAAAATTAAGCTAATCTAAATTAATTAATCTAAAAGTCTAAAAATCTAAAATCTAATCTAAAATTAATCAAAAATCTAAATCTAAATCCAAAAATCTACTTAAGCTAAAAAAATCTAAAATTTAAACTAAATTAAAAGTCTAAGATTTAACTAAAATTTAAACTAAATTAAAAGTCTAAGATTTAATTAAGAATCTAAAAAAAATCTAATTAAAAAGCTAAATTAAAAATCTAAAATTGAATTAAAGATCTATTTAAAAGCTAAATTAAAAATCCAAATTTAATTAAATATCTAATTAAAAATCTAAATTAAAAATCTACAAGTTTATTAAAGATCTAACTAAAATTCTAAATTAAAAATCTAGATGAAAAATCGAAGTCTAAACTTAACTAAATAAAAATCATAAAAAAAATCTAAACTAACTGAAAATTAAAATCTAAAGTTAAACCTAAACTAAAGAAAATGCAAATAATGCACTACCATCCATTAACTATCAACATTTTGATAAATGTGCAACTACTCCAGCATTTTTTCCAATAGATAAGAATGATAGTGTGTTCAACATAGCATTATTTACATCTCTGTATATGAATCATGGGAAACAACTATTGATATTTAATATTTTACGCGTATAAACAACATGATGTTACAAAGACTACTGCTTGAATTTACAAACTAAAAATAATGATGATGAAGAGATGATTAAATGTTTCAAAACAATTGCAAACTAATGTCAAATAATTGTCATCGGGACTTTTACTGCAGAGAGAGTGGGGAGCCATGCCTCTGTTCTTCAAAACGGGAAACACAGCAGTGGGATGTTTTTGTAAGCTAGAGATAAGATGAAATCCCAAATTTGATAGGTAATAATGGCATTTCAAACACAAATCACAAATTGCATGCTTTCAAATAGAAATCGCAGCTCATCAGTAAGAAATCGTGCCCTCTTGAAATGAAAACACCTCATTTAAACTCAAACGCCCCTATCTGGAGTGAATATGAGCTTGCAAATATGAATCAGGCCTACACTAATGCAAATGCAAGAATATGCAAATGATTTATAGATGTGAATCGTGACTCTTTGATACAAAAGAGTTCCAAGAAAATTATGGCCACGGTGAGGAGTTTTCACCTCTATCAATGGGTAGAATTTCAGGGGATAGTTGTAATTCAATTGGGTGACCAAATTACCTAGTTCTAACTCTTCTCGTGGCCAACAATTTAGATGTGGGTCTCAAAAAATGATCACGACCCTTTGACAGGACACTGCAACTAAGAACTCAATGGTAAACTTGTTATACTCATCCTTCACAACTACTGATAAATTCACATGACCCCCTAGTCTGATATCATATTGTAAAATGCAATATTTTAATGTATATAGTCTTTAAATCTGAAACAAATGGGTTACTAAAGAGAGAATGTGTTAGAAGGAAGAGAGAGCAGTTAAAGCCAAACCAAAATGAATACACAGGCAGTGGCAGTTGCTTTGCAAATTTTGTCTTCTCCTCTCGAGTTGTCGCTTAGTAGGTCTGTTGTTGCGACATCATCGAGGGCTTTCTTTCCACCACTTGGAAATGCAGAGTCAAGATTACCTGATGGAACTTTGGGTAGTTGCGTTGTTTCTTCATCTGTGGTGGAGTGTAAACTTCTTGCAATTTAAAACACAAATGCAGAAATCAAATTTCTCTAAAGATCAAAGCAGAACAATGTTGGGTTCACCAAATGTATTAGGTAGAATTTTTCAGTTTAATTGCAAGTAACATAAAACTAAATCCCAATCAACAATAGAGTACAATGAAAAGAAAGAAACATAGAAACATGAAACAAAGTCACCTATTCTTCAAGCTTCCATTGAATGACCTCTATTTCCCTTCTCTACCTTGCTACAAATTGTATGATTGCCCTTAGATTTGGAGTGCAACTATGACCTATGCCTATGACAAGCAAGATATTGAAGTACTATGAGTGTTCAAGTATTCAAGTTCTCAAGCATGCTAAAAAATAACTCTGTGTGTATGTATCCAAATGACTAGAGAGAGACCCTTTTAAAGAATGTGAAATTGAGAATGGATGGTCACAGTTAGAAGTTGAAAAAATCCTAAGATCAAAAGCTAGGATTCAATGTGATTGGACCATATATTTTTTGCACCACAAGACTCTAACTCTTCTAGGGTTTTTCACCTAAAAGGAGAGAGGTAGGCCAAAAATGCTAGGTAGGCTCACTCAAATTATGCAATGTACATGATGTTATTTGAACTAAATGCAATTAAGTGATCTATATGACTGATTATGTGTTCAAAACCTAAGATTTATGCAATGTTGGAAAACACAATGATGTTTGCAAACAATGAACTATGAATGAACAAATACAAGATAGGACAGAAAGAGGCTAAATCAGAATGCACCTGGGTAGAAATTGGAGAATCTAGAATCTTCTAACTGCTGTCTCGAATCACAGAAAATCACCAGTGGGACATATTCACCATTGATGGCGAATTAGTCGTGTGTTTGATGAAAATTGTCGGGAACAGGTTTTTGAGTGTTAGGATCCAGAATTTGACAAAACTTAGATTTCCAGCCTTAAGGTGGGACTCATTCGCCATTGATGGAAAATTGGTCCTCTCCCAAAATTTTGAGAAATTAGGGGACAATTCTATAGCACCAGATTTGAGGTTGTCTGCTTGTTGGATTGCCAAAGCCAAATCTACAGAAAATGGATAAAATGTGTTCTCCAAGCTTGGAATAAGATGTTGACTTGAAACACTTTGTTGACTTGTTGACCACTCTTCAACACCTAAATGCTTGCCAAATCTGCATACAAAAGTCTAAAACCACACATGCAAGAGGGGAAAAATGATTAAGGGTTAGGTTATAGTGCTTTTCCTTGGTCAAATCCCACTTTGG